>JAHBCN010006117.1:50702-80104 GCA_019359885.1 Listronotus oregonensis | reverse complement strand
CCGCTAACTCATAACATTCTTGTAGGCTTATTGTTATTGTTTTGTGGATAGTTGATAAAGAAACAGAATTGTAATGAGTAAAGACATGTATAATATGCAGAAAATTTAACTTCAGTATATAATAATTAACATATTATTGAAATGAATCCAACTAACATTTTATACATTTTAAATAATCACATAACTTATAACAAACATAATGACATATGAAATACTAATGAGATTTATGTAATTGAGATTTTCCACTGACAATAGTTTGTAGTTGTGGACTAATTTTACTTGTACCAATTATTAAAAGAGATTTAAGATGTCTCATTAATTTCGATCTGTAAACATTTTTTGTGTACTTCATTTTGGAGAAGGTTTTTCACACAAATAAGTAGTACCAAAAACAGAAAACAGACCACGAGCAAATTTATGCAAATTATCAAATTGTGTCAGTGGAAGACTCTTATAAAATTCCAACAAAGATGAGTTTTGATATTTGTTCTTAATTATATCACTGCATTGTAGATCAATCATTTCCATTTGAAGTTCCGGGGCTAGGGTTTCAATGTCAGTATCAAAAGGATTCTGAAAAATCTTAATTTGATTCGCAATGGCATCAAAGTCCGAGAAACGAGTATCAAAATTTATCTTTCAAAGCACTCAAAGTTTCGATTGCAAAATCGCTTTTATTAATTCAAACCCTTGCGAATATTTATTCTTATGAAATTGTTTCGAATTAAATAGAATTACAACACACCTGTGAAATAGGCCTACTGGGGAAACCACGTTAAAAAGGACGAGCTAAGTACACTACCTCAGAGGTGGCGTGGAAACATGTGCATACAAAGACGCTTAAAATTTTTTGAATTGTTATATCTCAGAAACGGTGGCTTTTAGGAAAAAATTATTGATCCCTTTTTTATAGATAATTTTATGATCTACAGTTTTTGCCGAGGTAATTTTACGATAAATCTTACCGTTTTTAAGAAAATCGTGAAAAACCCATTTTTTACCTTTGACCTCGAGTCAATTTTTTTCCACGTACCGAAACAATGGGGAATTTTGAATTATCTTTTAAACAATTTTACTCACTTCTAGCTTGATGTAAATTTTTTACCTTAACTTTAATTTTGGTCATTTACCGGACTATTAATTTTCGTCAAATTTATCCAGTTTCAACTTAAACAATAAAAGACTATTAGAAAATTAAAAGAACAACATAAACATTTTTTATAACACAATTTTTTTTGTCAGTAAGGGGCCACAAAGAATTCTCCTTTTACCCAAGAAAAGAATTTTCGAAAATGTCCTGACTGCTCATTTTCATGAACACTGCAATTTTGAAACTGTCATATCAATAACTGGAATCGGATTATCGTTATTCACGTCTGAAATGACAAGAAAGAACATATGTACGCATGCGCTAGAGATTCACCAGCAATTTGGAAGTGAGTATTTTAGAATCGCAGATTTTAAAACAGTTCCACATTTTTTTTATTTATTTATTTAATTCCCAACCAACTATACAGTTTATTACAAGAAATATAACATTTTAAAAAATTAACAATAAATAACTTTAACAAGAACTCATTAATAAAACAGTCAAATTAATTTAAATATTTTTTTATATGTATTTAAAAAAGTGATTATTTTTTTATTTTTTTTAATTCTTGTTGGTAGATTATTATACATTTTTATTCCGTTATGGAGTATTAACCTCATTCCAAAATTACTTTTAAGGTACGTTTCCTACGGGGCGGCTAATGCACGCGGCTGCCGCGCAGCGTCTGACGCAAACGGTTGACGCCAGTACACCATTTCCTATGAAGTGTAGACGCGAGTGATCTGTTTACTGGATTTACTATTAGAAGAAATTGAGGACGAATTTTTTCAATAAATAGACATTTATTGAAAAATGAAGAGAAATTTAGGCAATTTTTTAGATTATATATTGCCCAGTTTAATTATATACTGGACTTGATAAAAGAAGATCTAACCAAACAGTCGTCAAATAGATATCCATATCCTATCACTCCTGAAGAAAAATTGGCGGCTGACGCTTGACTGGCTCGAAAGGGGTAGGGCCGCGGCGTCTGTAGCCGCCAGCGGTTGACGCTTGCGTCTGACGCGGGAAAAGAAACGGATAAATGAATTATCACATTAGCAGTACTAGGCAAGACGCTGTGTATAAGACGCGTGCGCGGCTGACGCACGCGACTGCGAAACGCACCTTTAATTTGAATTGTTTCTAATAATTCTGTTTGTCTAGTATTATGCCCATGTAAATGGCTAATATTTTTAAGAATGATATTTCACTGTTTTTCTTTTAATTTAAGGGAATAAATAAATATACATGTTTTTAATTTGTATATATGATTAATATAAAAATAATTATTTGATTTGTACAAATTAATTGTTGGTTCAAGATATGGTAATTTATGAATATATTTAATAATTTTATTTTGAAGTCTTTTTAAAGGTGTTATTATTTTTAAGTTTGCTGAACCCCATATTGAAATTAAATATTGCAATTTTGAGTGTACTAAACTATAATAAATACTTTTTAGCAATTTTAAGGGTATATAATTCCGAATCTTGAACAAAATGCCTATTAAAGGTGATAGATAATTTCGAAGATATTCTATATGTTTTCTATAACTTAAATTTTCATCAATATATAATCCTAAAAATTTTATAGTATTGAAAAATTTATTTTTTTATTTTTAAATGGTATATAAGGCATTTTATCTTTTATTTGTTGTTTGCTGATAATCACATGGGACGATTTATTTAAATTTAAAGTGAGTTTATTAAATTGTAACCAATCAGATAAAATTTTTAAATCATATTTAATATTGTCTTGAATTTTACTGTTACTCAATATTTAACTTTTATAACTTTTTGTAGGTCAATGTAGGTCAAAATGGAAAACATTAACATTAGAACTAGCCTCCTGGATAGAAGACAAATACAAACGGTCCACGACACACAAAAATGCCACATCAAAGACTATGTTCACATAGACTTCGAAAGATGTTCATGCTCAAGCCCTTCTTCGCCGAAATGCGTCGAACATACACTCCCGCCATCTACTGCCACTTTAGGAAATCTCCTAAATTTCAGTATTTAGACTTTCGGTTAAATTATCTGCAAGCAGACAACAAGCAAAGCAACTGCATAATTTTTTCAGCCCATATGCACAACTATAGATGTCGAAAAACATCAAAACAAACCTTTTTCCAAATGGTCGTGTCGAAACAAGAGGAACAATATTTTGACAGCTACAGTTATGTCAAAATTACTATTGGTGATGTCAGTCTAAATATTGAAAACGACATATGGACGAAAGTATGTGATCTTTTAAAAGAGAATAAGAAGTTTGGAAAGGATTATAGTTGTGCCACAGCGTATGTGGTTGATATTACAGCTATTAGAAAAAGTATAACAGGCAAAGCAAATTATGTGAGTAATTAATAAACAAAATCCCTTAAAGTATGTACCCATTATATACCACAACAGGGTTTATACTCTAAATCGTTAAAAAAAATCCCTGACATTTCCAGGTTTTTCCTGACATTTTCCCATATTTTCTCAGAATGTAGGGTACAAAAAATATATTATTTTTAATAAATAAAAAAATATTTAAAAAGCAAAATAAAAATATAATTAACATTTTAGACATAAACCTTAATTTTTATTTTTAATTTGGTAAGCTCTTCATCGATGCTCCCTTTTTTGGTTATAGTACTATTTTCCAGTTTTGCCTTCCTCCTTTCTAGACCTTTGATCTCTGTTGCCGCTTTTCTTTTTTCCTCTATTTTTTTTTCTGTTTTTTAGCTTTATTAATTTTTTTTTCTTTCAAATACTGAAGGTTTTTCATGTGTAATTGCCTGAATAGTCCAGTAACTGAAGGGACAAAGCTGTAAATAAATCTGTACAGTTTTCCCTTGTGGCGCAATTTTTAGGTCTTTGGAGACGCTTTTAAGCGAAAAAAAAATTATCAACATTAACAGGTGGGAAAGGACTGAAAATGGCACCTCAAGGCTGAAGATCGCCTTGTAATCTACAAAAATGGTCCTTATATTTTTATTCCAAAAATCGATAGTTTTCGAGATAACGGGACCCAAAAGTCCCCTCATTTCAGCTGCCGCTCTACCGCTAGAATGCCGCTATCTTCAAAAATTCACTTATAAGCGGGCGGACGAATTGTTCCATTACTCGGGCAATAATGTTCATTTTTTTATCATTCAAAGTTCATCGGAATGGGAAAACCCGTACCTATCATTGCATATGAGTTTGGGTCCATTTTGATTTTTCTAGAATATTAAATAAAGCAGTCAAAGTTTTTTTTCACAATATTTTGAGAGTATCTCAATAATTTATTGATATTTTTGAAAAAATTGTTTGTTATTAACATTTCTTTTTTATAATGAGACCTTAGCAAGTGTTCAATGATCCCAGAAAATTTCCTTCACTATCTTTCTTGCGTTTTAATAAAAAATTGTTTTGCCCATCTGCATTTTTTAGTAAGTAACTACTACTACCACATCTATCCAGTGTGGAATATTATGAATTTTTGGACGGACGTTTTTGCGAAAAATAGTGGTGTTGCAAAAAAATGCGAAGGACTATTTTTGTAGATTTCGAGGTGATCTTCATTTTTTGCCTGAACAAAAAATCTCTAATTTGCATATTTTGGCAGATATTCGCAGGAAACTCATTTTTGGGACTTTAGGGGGCCATTTTCAGCGGGTTTCCACGTCGGAATCGTAATAAACTTTTTCTCGCTCGAAAGCATCCGCAAAGACCTAAGAATTGTGCCACGAATGAAAACTGTACAGATTTATTTACAGCTTTGGGTACTTTCAGGTCTTCGGTTACTGGCAGAAGGATATTTTCCTTTTTGGTGTAATTTTAATATTATCTAAGCCTCAATAATACTTCACTGCATCATAAACAGTTCGTCTAGCAACCTACGATTTTTCCTGCATATTCTCGATTAACATTTCTTTATTCACTGAGAATTTAGTTTCAACTGTAGCATTTCCATGAGAAAATAATAAAACGATTTTAATAACTTCAAAAAATTCAGCAAATTGGAACCTATCCAAAATAATACTTTTAAGAAAATTATCAAGACCACTGGAATTGTTTTATTGGTCAAAAATGTTGGTATATTGTTCCAATTATATTATTCCTAATTTGTTTTCACAAATCCTATAAATTTTCCTGACATTTAAAAAATCTTAGAAAATTCCTTGACATTTCCTGAAAGAACCCCGAACATACCTTATGGGAATTGGCTCCCGGTCAAATTGGCTGAAATTTGGATATATTGTTCGTTTTGGCATCCTGAACAAAAGTCTCAATGGGCACAAAGCTCCATTTTGCTTATTTTGGCTCCTATAGAGCTCCAAACTCCACGGAATCACCATTATTGACTCCTTAAAAGGGTAATTTCTTCGAAAGTTTAGTATTTGCTGCGTTAACAAAAAATACCCTCTTATGTTTTTAAGTCGCTGCATTCAAATCCAATGCCAATATGATAATATTGACAGTTGGCAGCTCTCAACTAGCTGCCAAACAACAAGCAATAATAAAAATTGATAAAAATCCTCATGCAAATATATATTTTTGAGGTTGCTGAGTTCAAAACTGATATTAAAAAATCGATATTGACAGTTGACAGCTGTCAATTGTCAATATGGTCTTTTTGACATCAGTTTTGAACTCAGCTTGATGATTGTCACATGTTTTTTGACAGCTAGTAGCAGAATTCAAGTTCCCTAAAATTACCAGGTTTTCCAATCAATTATAAACCCTACACAATATTAAACAGGGTTGTTCAACAAGAACTAAACAGTACTTTAATTAAAAAAACTGAAATAGCAATCCTATATAATTTTTCCAGCCAAATACAAAAATGATTATTAAAAACCAATTGAACATTAAATAAAAGGACCAGGGGTCATTTTGATATTTTTTTAATGAAATTCACTGTCTAGTCCTCCTTGGATAACCCAGTAGCTAACTATTTTTCTAAAATGTAATTTTAGGACGCTCTCCCAAACCCAAACCAAAAACAATGTCACATCGAACATTTAAGTTCTCTAGTTTCGGTATTCAGTTGAACATTTCAAACAGGATCCAGATGGGTCTTTTAAGCAACACCATGACCTTGAACAAAATACTGGATTACTTATTCCCTTACAACATGGCACCCTACATGCCAATGGAAGGTGTTCACCACAAGTAAGATTATTTTTAAAAAAATATTAGTACCTTTTTAATTAAATTCGAAGTTACACAACTGACATAAGAGGATGGTCTGATATATGTATTCTCGGTCTCGTCCAGAAGGATCAGCGCTATCGAAAAACTTTTTTGTTGTTAGGTTTGGTACATCTTTTATAAATAGACGTTCAAAGGCGCAAATGATTTGGTAAATAGTTTTTTAAACAGAGATTTTTAAATTACACGTATTTTTAATATTTTTGAATATGGAGCTGTTATATACAGTGCCTTCATTAATGTTTGTCACCACGTGACCACGCGATTTTGGTTTGTAAAAGTGGCTCCACTGCTTGGTTTCTTTCCTATTTACAAGGTTGCCAAGTTGAAAAAAGTTCAGAAATTTTTGCCTACGTTTTTTTTTTTTCTGTGACCATTTACCAGTTTCTAACTCCGAACAAAGCAAAAAATCTTTTTGTCAAAATTACTGATTATAATAACCTCCTAAAATGTTAAAATTCTAAAAAATCATAATCAGTGCAGGTTAATGGTCAAAAGAACACACCCTTTTATGAGGAAAAAATTAGTGTTGGCAACACAGCTCTGTTTGACAGCTGATTTGACTGATATTACTGACAGACCGGTCATTGTTGGCGTATTTGGTTTTTGGATAGTTTATTTGGAAAAGTTTTAGTTTTTTTTGATTAAATTATTTTCAAAACGAACTTTACAAGCTTAAAACAGTTCTTTTCAGAGCTACTTTGCATATTTCGGGTTTTAAAGGTAATTTTACATGTGTTTTTGTTATTGAGGTTACGTAAATAAAACTTTTTTTTTATTTTTAGAAACGTTTAAAATGTGGACTGCGGAACAAGATGCCTTTATAATAATGGCACATTTTAGAAGTGCAACTCGTAATGAGGATGGATCTTGTCATATTCTCTCCAAAGTTGCATGGACCAGTTTAGCGAAAGTTCCCTGACAATCTTGTTGAGTATGAAACATTTGTTCATCACAGACGTATGCTAATCAATCGTTTTGAAAACAAGCATTGCATTTGTAAGGGAAAGTCCACTGGAAGGCCTAGGTGCTTACAGAACCTGTCCTTGAAGATATGCGTGCCGAATGGACACAGTCCAACAAATCGGTAGAGAAGCTGTCTACTCAGACCGGTAAGGATACTATTTTAAATAAAAATTGAAATTTATGTTTACAATGCCATACATTTTTTTAGGAATGTCTGTTGGTACTTGCCATAAAGCACTTACCAAAAAATTAGAAATGCATCCATATAAGGTCACAGTATTGCAAGAACTCCTTCCCCAGATTATGCAAAGAGGGTGCAGTTTTGTCAATGGTTTAATGAAATTTTAAAATGATGATGTTTTGGACCGTACTTTCTTCTCTGATGAAGCATGGTTTCATTTGTCCGGTTATGTAAATAGTCAGAACTACCGAACTTGGGCCACGGAGAATCCACATACCTTCGAGAAGAAGGATTATAGGTCCAATATTTTTTTACGATACAGTAAATGCTGAAAGGTACCATAATATTCTGCATGAATTTTTTGAGCAACTTGATGATGAGGAACTTCAGAGGGGCTACTTTTTAACAAGATGGGGCCCTGCCCCACAGCTCGGGCAACTTTGCAATACATAGCCGAATTTTATGAAGATAGAATAATTAGCAAAAATGTATGGCCACCTCGTTCTCCAGATCTAACGCCATTAGATTTCTTTTTATTTGGATATTTAAAAAATAAGGTCTTCAGAAACAGACCTCACAATGTTAATGAACTGGAGGAAGCAATTGAGCCGAGATAGGACACATTACAGTTGACCAGATTCACAATGTGTTTGATAATTTAAAAAGAAAGTCAACATATGTCTAGAAAATGAAGAAAGACATTTTGAACACTTGCTATAGTGTTAATTGTTATTCGCTTATTAAATTATTGTTATCTTTGTTATTTTTGACTTGCCCAATAACTTTTAGTTTTTTTTTCCGTTAAAGAATACCTGGGCACCAACTTCATTTTTGATTACTGACTTAAAAATTTTAAAGAGAAAGATACTCAAGACTCTCATGGCTGCAAAGCTATTTGTAAAATTATTGTTTAAGTTTTATTACATTTTAATGTTTGTGCATGACTACTTGTATTTTATTGTGATGTAACTATACTTTCTTTTTTTTTTTAGTATAATATTTAAATAATTGGAATTTTTTGTAGATTGTTGCATCTTAATTTTTTTAGCATGTAATAATTATCCTAATTTCTTTTATTATGTAATAATTGACATTTAATTTATTAATAAAGTACAAATAAATCTAAGTAACGCCCACCATTTTAAGTCAAGTAGTTTTATTTAAATAATATAAATAAATTGTGTAAACTACAAGTTAACATGACTTGAATAGTCACAGAAAAGGGCCTTAAGAGGTATTTTTGTACAGTAACATGGATTTGAATGCGGGTTCCTTGCATTCAATTCGTATGAAATATAGAAACTTTGGAACAAATTTAACTAATGGGAAATGAATAACTGCATTTGTGCTCTTATAAAAATGCATTTTAAAATTAGCAATTATAAAAAAATATAACTAGGTAAATAATGATGAAATGGGCTCGAATTTGTTACTCAGGGGTTCGAGGTCGCTGAACCGGAATTGACAGGCAAGGGCCTGCGGAGTCCTGGTGTGCTAAGGATGGTGTAAACGTCATCTTCTAAAGTTTTACAACAAATCCTGCTAATGTCGTCAAATGTGTAAAATTCCAGTAACGTTTACACTATCCTCAGCGCGCACCAGGTACTCCGTAGACCCTTGAATGTCATATTCGGCATGTCAGCCACCTTAAAAACCCCCGAGTATCAAATTCTCATTTCCATCATTATTTACCCAGTTATTTTTTATATCTAACTGCAAACCTTAAAATGCATTTTTTTAATGCAGAAATAAAGTTTTTCTATTCCAATAATTCAATTTGTTTACAAAGTTTGTAGACGTCGATACGAATCAAATAAAAAACCGCATTCAAATCCATTTTACTCCACAAAAATACCTCGTGCATGACTTCGTTTCCTTGACTAACATTTTTTCTACCCAAATCCTAGAAACTAAATTATTGACAAACAAGAGACTTAAACTAAATGCATACAAAATTATCCAAAAAAGCTGTAATAACTTGTTCAAATTAAATTATTAAAAAAATGATAAATGGTAAATTTTCTAACCTTAAAAAACAAAATATTTTTGACATTTAAAAATCGATTTTAAAATGCACGGCGCCAATGAGTATTTCTAGGGATATTTTATTAAATTTTGTGCAACCTCTGAATAGGCAACCCGTAACATTTTTGGTCACGTGGTGTACAGACATTAATGAAGACCCTGTACAATTAACACCAATAGAAAAACAGGGTTTCCCATAATAGACTATCTATTTTGATATTGAAATAAATTCTATATGAGATAAGTCAGTACGTTTTTTTTTAATATTATTATCTTCTATGGTCTTTGGGATTTGAATCAACATATTTTTAATCGAGTAGGCACCTGTCACAAAACTAGGAAAAATTGATTTTTGTAAAAGGTTATTTTTCTAATAAAGCATCATTAGGTTTGAACACATAATTTAATGTTTGGTTTTAATTCTCATGGATTATTCAGTTTAACAACAAGTTTTTTTGAGTGAAAACATAAAGAGTAACTTAATAGAAGATGAAGCGACAGTACCAAGGCCGTAGCCAGTGGGGGGTCCGAAATTTTCACAAAAGAAAAAAACTATGAATACAAACAAGTACTACCACAGATTTCTTAATATTATAATATTAAGAAATCTGTGCTACTACTATAGTGAATAATTTTGGTAATGCTAGGTTTTGAGGCTGAAAACAAAACATTGAGTACAAACGCGTGCGGGCAGCGATGTTCAGTTTTAGTTTGAGAGTATCGTAGGTTGCAGCGCAAGGATCGCGGTTTTACAATCTGAGTTGCAGTATCTTTTAATATTATACAGGGTAACCCAACAAAAAGCTTGCATCCCTATTTGTGACTCTCCTGGTATATTTTGAAAAAAACTTTCGGACACGTCAATTTTGATTTTTAGGGCGACGTCTCTTCATCTATAGCCGTACAATACAAGGTTGTTCCAAGAAGAAGTTATTGCGTTGTACTTTAGATTTTTAAATGGAAACCTCCATTTTTTTTGGATTCTCCAAAAACTTTATAACTTTTGTTAATAAAGTTTATACCTATCTTCAATCGTTGTAAAGCTATTTACAATTATAATAAATCGTAAAAATATTAATCAATTAGTTTCCATAGTAACAAGACTTTAAAATTAAAAACAACCCTCCTAGAATTAAAAAAAAACAAAAAGCAACCTACAGTCATACGCAAATTAAAGGTAAAGTAAAAATTAATTTTCTATTAAGTAGGTGGTAATAAATGCTGAAAGTGTTGTCCTCCATGGAACAATAAATATTTTTTTCATATGTATTTCTCAAATTTTCAAGCATGTATGAAATTATTTTTCTACGTTCAGCCGTAATCCGCTCCCGAAGATCTTAAATAGAATCTAACTTCGTACTAAAATCTTTACTTTTCAAATACCCCCAAAGAAAGTAATCTAAAGAACTTGAGTCCGGAGATCTCGGCGATCACTCAATGGGGCCTCGTCTGCCGATCCATTGATTCGGGAAATGCGTGTCCAAAAACTATCGTACTGAAGCCACGTAGTGCGGTGGTGCTCCATCTTGTTGGAAATAAATATCATTTTCATTAAAATTAACGCTATTTTCTATTATTTCGGTAATTCGTGGTTCTATTGTATTTTCTAACATGTCCAAGTACGTCTTGCCCGTCCTACAATATGATTTACGAAAATGCCGGCCCACACATTTATTTTTTCAGGAGATTTCGGTTGTACCTCTCGAAACAGATGTGGATTTGTACCATGTAAATAGACCGTACACTCATCCGAGAAACAAATATTAAATAACATGATTGCATTGTTGATTAAAAGTTGGGACACAATCGTCTTCATGAAGCTCATGGACAAGTTTTATCTTATACGGGTGAAATTAATTGTCTTTCAAAATTCTCTGTGCTGTTAAGCATGTAAATCCTAAAGAAGTAGCCAGTCCACGAGTGCCTTGGGTGTCGTCAAGTGCTACGTGTTCCAATTCTGCGACTTCATTTCTAACTGGTCGATTTTTTAATGGCGATTACGGCGAATATTAGATGAAGATCCAGTTTCTCAAATTTTCTCATTAATTAGCCACATACTCATCGTTAATATTTTTGTCTGAATGTAATGCAGTAGCTTTTGTAATGCCCCCATTTTAATAATAGACTATTATTATTTTTATCCCTTCTTGAACTGAATAAATTATTGTTTAATATTTATCAGAACTAGGTAAGTTTACAATTTGAAATCAAAGACAAAGTTTTTCTATGACATATGATGATACTGATGCTATAGTTTTTGTGGTATCCATGATTATTATTTTTAGCCATGCAATCGATTATTTTAAGTATTGAGTTAATTGGTCAAATTTTAAAATAAACTTAAATAACATTAAAACGATTAAAGATAGGTATAAACTTTATTAACAAAAGTTACTAAAAACGTCAAGAGAATCCAAAATTTTTAAAAAATTGGGGTTTCAATTTAAAAATCTTAAGTGTAATGCAATATCTTATTTTGGACCACCCTGTATTGTACGGCTATAGATAAAAATGTTCCCCCATAGAAATCAAAATTGACGTGTCCGAGCGTTTTTCCCAAAATATACCAGGAGTCACAAATAAGGGTGCGACCTTTCGTTGGGACACCCTGTATGTAGTACCCCGAAAAAAAATCACCCAATTTTGCAGAGTCGATACCCCTGACACAAAAGGTTAACCCCCCCCAAAAATTATTCCTGGCTACGGCTTTGGACAGTACATACCGCTAAAAACTCTAAAAGGGTTTCTGCAAAAGTGTTTAATGGCCATCATTTCACTATTTGGGGATTTAAATTGGCTTTTAAGGTCCCCGGACTTAACCTCACCAGACTTTTTTCTGTGGGGCTATTTAAAGTCAAAGGTTTTTGCAACTCGTCCAGAAAACATCCAAGATCTTAAAGTCGGAATTCCTGAAGAGGTCCCGTGAATAGATCAGGTTTTCCTTCATCGTGTCATGAATTATTTCTTGTCAAATCTTAAAAAGTGCATTGAAGTTAATGGCACTTACTCAAAAGACGTAATTTTTAAAAGTTTGGATAAGTCGTATGTTATAGTAAATCCCAAAAAGTGAATTGTAATTAACTGTAATAAAATGTTAGTTTTATTAAGTTTTAACAATTTTACTGAGCAATTAAAATGGGTAGTCTATTATGGTGAACCCTGTATATACGAGGTTCCCAAAAATTTACGAAAATTCTTCTTCTTCATTTTCCACTATTAAGAAATGGACAGTTAAAAAAATGTAATAACATTAGAAATTATTTATTAGACCATGCGTTAATAAAAATCATCGAAATTACCGACATACATAGTAAAAATTTACATAATTAAAATTTTATTATACACAAAAAAATATATAATTATTACAAGGAATTTGGCCTATTTCCCACAAAAATAATTCCTAATAAGTGTTACCATTTTATAGCTTTGGCAACAGTGTTCGTTTAGATAGCAGCGTGTGAACATATCAATGAGCTAACATCATAGAGAGAAAACTCTTTTTATTCATAAACGCAATCGAGAGCTGCGGCCAACATGTTTTTGTTTATTATTGGCGATAGAAGGATACAAGCATAGTTTGTACTTACTGGTGAAATGATAATACAGAAATCATATCCGTCACTTTACACACTTGGCACTGCCTTACCATTTTAATTTATTAAAAGTACTTACACAAAACTGAAATTTATACAATTGTCACAAAAATTACCCAAACAAAAAACATTTAGACTAAAACGCCATATTGAATGTGTCATCTGTCGAGCAAAGCCATGGATTCTAAAGAGGTAAAGGATCACCCACTCTGTGTTACAAAAATGGCCCTCCAGTTGCAGATGGCGTTGTGTTCCAGAGGGCCGTTTTTAAACTTTACTTTATATATTGCGGCCAAGGTCATTGGTTCTCATTGGTTCCCTAAGCTACACCAGCGCCTCCTAGTGAGGGTCACTTTTTGAGCAAAACAGCCATAAAAGAGGGTGATCCTTTACTTCTCTAGAATCCATGAGCGAAGCTGAAGGTGGCGAAAGTACGCTTCTACGAAAAATCCGCTGTTATCACGTTGTCGCGCCTTTAGTAGTAGCTGTCCAAAAAGAAAATATTATTTTGACATCATTACTTTTCTGTGTTATACGTTATAGTAATAAATATAATTCACAGTTTAAAATACAATGGTAGAGCTTATTTTGATGTAATTTTAGGAATAAATTAAGTAAAATTTAATCATAATATACTATCAAGTAAATGAAACAGAAAGACACTTGGCAGCCACGCTTTATTGTTTCGAGTACAGAGGTTCATTCATCGCTAGACAGAACCTTAGAAGGTGCGTTTATGATGCCAGGCTTATGCCAAATCGATGCTTTCTCTAGTTAAACTAACAGCTTATTGGGACGTATTTTCTCTCGATCGACGCCCGCTCGAATAAGCGAGCGTCCAAACCTTTTAACAAAAATTTAGCATTATTTTGTGGGTCTATAATAAAAACTATAATTTTCTTTGAGACTGTGTAGCAATATTAATAAATTGCACTAGTTATAAAATTATTTTGTAGAATCACATCAACAGAATGGGTCAGTCTGCATCAAAATCTTTATACCAGTTTGGAAAATCTAGCAGATCACATAGTCTGTCAGTTTTTGCAGCAGTACTACTCGCATGTATTAGGACTTCAAGTTTTGGTTAATACTTTTGCTATCCAGTCCGGAATAGAGGTAACTGCACTTTGCACAATTAGAAAAAAATATGGCGCTTTTAAAAACAAACCAATAAGTCATATCTTGTTTTAATACAAGCCATTTTCTTAAGTATTTTCTCAGAAAAAACTGCACAAGCCGGCCATTTCACTCTTTTTTAAATACAAGGTAAGCCATAAACATAGTCTAAGGATATTCTAAGAAAGTCTTCTCACTTTTTTAATGTCTTTAGAATATCCTTAGACTTTGTCATAAATATGGACCTGTACAGTACGAAATTATTAACAAAATATAAGTATGTGTTCTTTTTGCATCCCATACTACAACCTATACTTCAAGTCCAAAATTTCTGTCAATGACGCATCGCTCGCTTTTAGAGTGCCCCGGGTTGTGTGGGGTCAGGGGAATCAATTCCAGTGGCGTATGCATTTTAGAAAATAAATGATAACATTTCTTCAAAACATGAAAATATTTTTTACAAGCAAAAGTTATTTTCTTACATTTTCATCAAGCCTTTAAATTAGTAACAAGCTTATATTATTTTGGTATTATTCGGATTAATGAAAAATTTATTTATTTTTTTTTTTTTGCTTAATTTTGCACACCTCCTATTTTGAGGTCATAGATCACAAATTTGAGTTTTTTGGCGATTTTTCAACGTTTTTACAAAAAAAAAATACATTTTTTACTTTAATTCTGCCTTCTCTGATTTTATTTTGCTACATGAAAAAAATAATAAAATTTTAGTCTTAACATAAATTAAAAAAGATGTAAAAGCAGAACGATAGACAATCCAAGTTTCACCGACTTGCCAATTCACCACCGATCTTGCAATTTCAATATTAAATACGATATTCACACGCATTGCTTCATCAAAAATATCCACTATATAAGGAACACGAAAGCTCTGAGATCATCAGCTTGTAGAATCCAATAACTATTTCGGGCCTTTCGTGTTCCATATTTAGGATTTCCATATCGAGAATATTTTTGATCAAACATTGCGGGTCGAGCGAAGACAAAAATGTCATAAAGAAAACTATTACAACCTGGTAACAGGTCAACATTTTTAGAATTTCGAGTTGAATTCGGACATAAACGTTTTACCTACTTTTTATTGAAAATTAAGGTTTTTTCCTTACTTTTTAATATTAACATAGTATGCGTTTTTTAAATATGTTTTCGTGCAAATGACAGAATTTAAAGGAATATGTCGTAAAATGGAATTAAACAATTCAATTATTATTATTTTTTAAATACTATAAGAGGCAGCCAAAAAAACAGCTTCTGATTCATGTTTAACAATCGAAAAGTAAAAAGTGTGAAAAAATAGCGAAAAAAATCGCATTTTCCAGTATCCGAATAATTACTAATATTGATTTTTTTGCCTTTTAAAACTCTGAATACCGTACGCGAAAAAACTTTTGTTAAAGTTGCATATATCTGCAGCATCCAAAGTGGTTAGTTCTGGATTTCGTTCCCGAATCTCATGGTAAACATTTTTAACCATTATTCGTTCTTTTAACGTTAACTGAGTTTTTTTTTTTGTAGGAGGATAACTAGTTAAAGGTTGGTTAATATTCATAGTTTACAGAATTAAAAGCACTTAACAACACTAAATCTTTATATACAATTATATACACTAAATAAGATAAACTATTATAAAATTGGCACAAAACAATATCTATATACTACAATTATTGGAAATTTATAATATTTAGAAAATACCCTGTATAGCAATTAAAATTTAAACTTACAAAATCTGTCCATAATCAATAATAACTAAATAAAATCATCGAACAGCACGAAAACCCTGTCGATACGCTTATTTTCATGTCTGTTCAAGTTGTAAACTAAGGAATGTGTGTTGCCACTTTTATTGCCTTCTCGATAACAATGATTTCAATACATATTGGCGTGCTATTTTAAGTCTCGCTTGACTGGTAACTTATTTTCGGAATTATGACAACGTGGCGATGAAACTTTTTGTCCGGTTCACTGTTATTTGAGCGGAAAAGTATATCATAGGCTTTAAAATCATTTACTAGTGTTAGATTTTTTCAGCCACTCCGTCGGTTGGGTGGCCGGTATTAAATGAGTCACTGACAGAAATTTTGGACTTTAGGTATAAGTAAATTTTCCAATTTTTTTTAGAGTATCCATCCGGATATTTCAACGACCGCCTCGGTCATCTTCTTCGGCTCCCAGTGTCTCCTAGGTCACGTGATGATGTCCCCAGCAGCTTTAGAAACATGTATCTTAGACGTATTTCCGAATCTAAACCTAGATCTGGCACAAGCTAAAAACAGTAGGAAAAGGGGAAGCGAGAGAGAAGAAATGTTACCGAAGATCGTGGCGAATAGCGGAAAGAATTTTGGAGTTGGAGTACCTATAGCTCTTGCACAATTATTTGTTAAAAATCATAATGGTAAGGATTAAAATAGAATATTGATGAAGCTACCGCCTAAATCGTTATGGCCAACGTAGCTAACGCCATACTTCGTGTTTATCAAACCTAGCTCCATAACTACTCATCTATATTTAATAACAGAAAAAAAAATCGGTAAAAATTTTACTTATTGAACTTTCCGCCGGTGTTGATGATATTTTGCATGCATTAAGGTTAGTCCACTTAAAAGCCTCATAACCCAAGAACCAGAGGTTGCTGATTTTTTGTAGATTCGTGATTAGCACCCTAAAAAACCGGTAAAAATTTTACTTATTGAACTTTCCGCCGGTGTTGATGATATTTTGCATGCATTAAGGTTAGTCCACTTAAAAGCCTCATAACTCAAGAACCAGAGGTTGCTGATTTTTTGTAGATTCGTGATTAGCACCCTAAAAAACCCCTGTATACAAAAAATCATCAATATCGGCGGGAAAGAACTTCGATAAGTAAAATTTTACCCAATTATCTCTATGTTATTATTTTGGTACAATCAACACTACTTGTTTCAATAACACTAAAATCTTGGACTTCCATTGTCTATATTTGTTGATTGATACACAACGTTTCGGTTAGTGATGTATCTCCATCAACGGTTGAAGATAGATCACTAACCGAAACGTTGTGTAACAATTACTCGTAACTAAACTAAACTTCAAGATTTTAGTGTTATTGAAACCATAACATTGTCTAACACTTGCAAAGAAACAACACTACTTATTTTTATAATTATTAACAAAACACTACTTTTTTATAGTGAGCATTCAATGCGACGGTGAAATGTTCTTTAAAACCACTGGAAAAGCTTTGTTTTCTCTTATAACAAGGCACCCAGACGACAAATCTGATAGTGTTGAGCTAGCTAAAGAAGCTTTGAGAAGAGCGACGCTTTTGGGGGAACCGATAAAATCTCACCAGAGACTTATTAGATACAGAAATATATTAGTAAGTAGCATAGAAGTTTGAAAGCGATAAGATACTTGATACACCGGGCCATATTTGTGGCTTTCCTCGTATTTACAAAAAAATAAAATAAGATAGTCATTTGCATTTTTGCGGTAGTTAAAACACTCAATGCTGAGCATTGTGCCGCATAATGCGCTCTTGTGTCGTAATCGAGAAACACCGCTAACCTTTAAACTAGTTTGGCCTTATTTCCTCCTCGAGACGCCACTGCATTTTAATCATGGTCGTAACTAAACACAATCGTGGGCTTCCACGGTAGGATGCACTTATGAAGCACCATCAATTAATTTTTCATTAAATTGCACTGACATTAGAAGTGATAATGCTTGTTGCCCAGAAATATTTATAAAAAGTGCTCGAAACTTTCATATATCGCCTTTTTAACATGGCAGACGCGCTTGCGCTGAGCATACCCTTAAAAGGCCTATAACGTTTAATGATACGTGACGTAATTCGCTGTGATTGGTGTTTTTGTATCATGGCGGACTGCTGTATTTTGTAGTTTTATTTTAGAAAAAAGAAAGGTAATTGTCTTGAAAGTTGCCTTCTCTCCGATTTTGACCAAATTTGGTATACGATGGTGTTTTTGGGGCGCTTATTACGAATCTGAAAAAATGTTTTTTCGGCAACGTTTCGTTTTCGAGGTATTCATCATCAAAGTTAAAAATCAAACTAACCTCATTTTCACTATATTCCCCCTTCTTCTTGCACAGAATTCTTGATTTTTACACCAAAGTGGCACACAATATTTTACAAACACCTTTAAAAAAACTGGTTTTTATATTTATTTTACATCTTTTTTTCATTTAATTGCAAACCTCCACTTTTACACGCCGCAACGTGGCCGCAACCAGGTATACAATAGGGATTTTATTAAGCAAAAATGGCCGCTGCCTTTGAACTTAAAAGTTAGCAATTTAATGGAAACAAGGTGTAAAATAAATAAAAATACAAGGTTTTAAAAGGTGTTCATAAAAAATTGTGTTCCACTTTAGTGTAAAAATCAAGAATTGTGTACAAAAAGAAGGAGGAATATAGTGAAAATGAGGTTAGTTTGATTTTCCACTTTGATGATGAGTATCTCGAAAACGAAACGTTGCCGAAAAAATATTTTTTCAGATTTGTAATCAGCGCCCCAAAAATCCCCCCTTCGACAATTATACCTATATTTTAAAAATAAAAACTTTTTTTTTTTGGTAATTGTCTCGAAAGTTACTTCCTCTCCGATTTTGACCAACTTTGGTATACGGGGGTTTTTTGGGGCGCTGATTACGAATAGGAAAAAATATTTTTTCGCAACGTTTCGTTTTCAAGAGTTCATCATCATAGTTGAAAATCAAACTAACCTTATTTACATTATTCCTCCTTCTTTTTACACAGAATTCTTGATTTTTTACACTACAGACAATATTTCACAAAATCCTTTAAAATAAATGTTTTTTTATTTATTTTACACCTTTTTTTCCATTTAATTGCAAACATCCACTTTCACACGCCCCAAGGTGGCCGCAACCATGTATACACTAGTTATTTTATAAGCAAATATGGCTGCTGCCTTTGAACTTGAAAGTTTGCAATTTAATGGAAAAAAGGTGTAAAATAAATAAAAATACAAGGTTTTAAAAGGTGTTCATAAAAAATTGTGTGCCACTTTAGTGTAAAAATCAAGAATCGTGTACAAAAAGAAGGAGGAATATAGTGAAAATGAGGTTGGTTTGATTTTCAACTTTGATTATCAATATCTCGAAAACGAAACGCTGCCGAAAAAATATTGTTCAGATTCGTAATCAGCGCCCCCAAAAAACCCCGTATACCAAATTTGGTTAAAATCAAAGAGGAGGCAATTACCTTTTTTTATATAATCCATAAACCCTATTTAATAAGATAAATACAAAATAGTAATTTTTGGATGTCGTCATCATGCCTATTCGCTTCGATTCTAACGGGCGTAAAATTTTAGCGTAATTATTAAAAATTTGTTACGGGATTGGTCGCCATTGTTAGAAAGTTGATAATAATTTATTATTAAACAACCAATAAATTGTATTTATAAACTTAAAGTTAATAAGCAAACTTTAAAACTTACCAGGATAGTATTCATGAGGTAGTTCTATCTTCCGGTGATCTTGCTGTAACACTATAATTAATCATATTTTAATGGAGAAATTATAATAATTATAATCGTCATAATTTTTGTAAGTTAATTAATTTTTTTAAACAAATGGAAGCTAACATAGTTCACAAAAAAACACCATGGCGTCACATCTTCTTTTTTGGCTGTTTAAAATGGCATTTGTTTATAAGTAGATATAGGGAGTTATCGCATTCCAGGCGTTAATCATCCCCAGTTTAACAAAAATTAGGCAGTTACTGAAGGATTGTTTTCATGCTAAAGGCCCTGTAGACAAAAATGTTAACCGACTAAACGCATCCGTGTAACTTAAAATAATAAATTTATTTTTAGGGTTTGCCGCCGTTTTCTTCATATGAATCGATGGGGCAGTATCTTCTTGAAACAGTAGGGAATTCTAGATTTTCAAACGACACATACTGGACACACGTTGCAATAGATAGAACTGGAAAATCCATTATTATTGTTTCTTTAGAGTAAGTAATAGTTTTAAAAATTATTGTGTGTTGTGGAGAAGCAAGCATATTTATAATACGACAAACGTAAAATTTGAAAATATGGTAACCTTATGATTATTTCGACTGTAATAGTAATAAATCACTTTGGGGCACATGGTGGATATGCAGACTTTAAATTTCTTGCAAAATTAATTTGTGAGCTCATTTTGAACATGCGAGGTAACTGAAGAATTTTCCCATAATCAATGCGGCCTATAACGTGGATAATTTTTACTGATTACGCTAAGTATAATTTCTGTCCAATTATTGAACTCGACAGGTAATGAAAATTCACTAACAATCCGTAACTAATTTTTACGATTGCTGTGTTTACGTTTACGTGTTATAACCAACTTTAGTTGTGCACAAGTATCATTCGTGAAGGTTTTAATGGGATATTATTTAACAAGCGTATAATGATGGCTATTATTCACGCAAATGAAACTGCATCCGCGTGAATAACAGTCATTATATGCGAGTAGAGTACTATACTTTATCCGTGACACGCAGATAATTTTAGTTAAAATTAGTATAAATCTTTATTCAGAGCTGTCGGTAATTGAACTAAAATAATTGAAAAATCGTATTCAATTACTCCTCAGTAATTGAATTACTTTAATTCAATTACTTGCCAGAAAAGGTAATTGTATTTGGATTATCAATTAATAGGATAATGTAATCGTAATTGATAAGTGATTTTCACGAATTCCAAGTAATTCAGTTACTAGAAAGCAATTACTTATAAAGTAATTGAATTACTTAGAGAGTAATTCAATTACCTAATAAATAATTGAATTACTACTAAAAATTTAATTATCTTTTTTTATGAAAAAACTGCCTGAAATTTGGCCAGCCAGAAAGAGCATTTTAAGAAACGGCGCGGCGGTCCGCTTTGAATCCTGCGGACGCCGCCTTCGCGCCGATTTAGTATTTTTGATTGATGCTTACCGCCACCGTTTTTATACTTTTTTTTTGTGGAAAAATCTGTATGCTTGGGGTAGGATAAAAGAAATTTTTATTTTAGAGTCATTTAATGTTGAACTTGCCGAGAAAGCAGTGCAGCATGCAGCATTTTATTTAGTGTATCGTATTTGATATATGTGATAATTAAAATAGAGTAATAGCTAAAATATTTAATAGTTTTAATTAATAATTGAATTACTTTTAAAAAAACATGCTAGGTGATAATCGTAATTTACTACTACTTAGAAGAGTAATTGGTACTTGTAATTGAATTACTTTTTAAAAGTAATTGCGACCGCTCTGTCTTTATTTATTTTTAAATTGTTAATAATAAAGCAGTAACATTAACAGCTTTTTGATATTTCAAATTAAAATTAACAGAGACAGGGTTTTGACGATTGTTTCATAGCCAGCTATGTTTTTATCCAGTACATACGAGTATTAAACAGTATTGCAAATCAAAAATGTTGGACTTTTTGTTTAATTTAAGAAAAAAATTGAAGCACTGGATAATGAAATCATTATTCACAAGCCCATGAATAATGGGCACATAATAGATTACTCATTAATACAGTTTTGGTATTAAAATAGAAGCTGCTTTGGTAGAGTACAATATATACTTTTTCCGTGACCCTCAGATAAATTTGTTAAAATTAGTATAAATCTTTATTTATTTTTAAATTGTTAATATTTAAGCAGTAACATTAAATAGTCGAACAACTTTTTGATATTTCAAATTACAATTAACAGAGACAGCGCTCTGACGATTGTTTCATAGCCAGCTATGTTTTTTATCCAGTACATATTAAATAGCATTGCAAATCAATGGTGTTAAACTTTTTGTTAAATTATAGAAAAATAGACATCCACAGATTTTTCCACAAAAAAAAAGTATAAAAACGGTGGCGGTAAGCATCAAAAAATGCTATCGTTCTGGCTTGCCGATTCAATTCCGACAGTTTTTCCATAAAGCAAGATTATTGAATTTTTCCTAGTAATTTAATTATTTATTAAGTAATTTAATAAATTTCCAAGTAATTCGATTACTTTATAAGTACATAATCGGATTACTTTCTAAGTAATTGAATTACTTGGGATTCGTGAAAATCAATTACCAATTTTGTTTGAAGATGGTACTAGGGGTTTGCTGTTAAAATTTAATTACTAAAAAAAACTCTAAACTAATCTACATGGATAAAAATTATATTTATATATTTTTTTCAGAACGAAAATTCATTGGGAGAACAACAAATTAAAATTGTTGGGCCGAAAGAACTTCTAGTGTGGCTACATCAAAAAATAGAACAAGCTATAGTTCTCAGTATGGAAGATAAATCATGGACACTGCAAGAGACACAATAAAAAACCGTTACAAAAATATATACGAAAATGTTAAATGAATGTAATTATGTGTAAAATAAATTCTGCAAATAAAAAAAATCTCTATTTTTGGGAGATAATTGTTGACATCAGTTTGTTTTATTTTATTTACACACGGAGAGTTAAGAAAACTTGAAATCTTGCATTTTATAATTTAATTTTTAGTTAAGAATAAGAAATATATCGGGAATGTCGGAAATTCGAAAACTCTCAGGTACTACTCAGTACTAACGCAGGTACAAGTTCCAGTGTTTCTTAAAGATTAACGAACCTAATTAGGAAATTATTTAAAAAATTATCCCAATTCTGGGCTTCACAAACGTAATCTAAAAAAGAACGACAAAAAAAACACACATTCTTAGTCAGGAGAAAAAAACTCTGTCGGCCAAAGAACGGCTAACAAAATAAAGAAATTACCCAACAAAAATATATTCTAAGGATAGTTCTTACCCTTAAGTTTGGTTAATCGGAGCGTAAATAGAGCTTTTAAAAAAAATCGTGACAATATTATCGTGTGATAATTTTTCAGGCGACCTCGTAGCTGCGGTGCATTTGAACTACCCTATTTACCGTCCTACTAACCATACCCAGATCATAGTTTAAAGAAAGACAATATATGAGTTGCGTCACTCGTGGCGGCTCCCAAACAAAGATGAGTAGTAGTAGTACTCATCTCTGCCCCAAACCATTGTCTTTAATGCCCAAACGCACCACTCTTAAGCTACGTTTCCACTGAAGGAACAAATAGCAACATTTTTGTTGCCTTGTGTTTCTTCTTGTTTGTGAATTTAGAAACTTGAAGGCAACAAATGTAAACTTTTTGTTTCCACTGACAGAACTTTTAATGTTTCTGGTAACTGAAAGAGAGCAACTTTTTTAGTTACTGTTTCACGCGGTTGATAAACATGGATCAAGATGATAAAATAGCGGCAGCAGCGGCGGCCTATACAGGTGTCCCAAATTGGTGGGGAATGTATGGGGATCTGGAAACCACCATAGATGAAATTCGGTTAAATGGGGAAAGTTTTGGACAATTATGTTAGTAAGCTAATCCCGTTTACTACATGGTTTTTGAGAAATTTTGAATAAACCTGAAATATGAATTTTCGAAAATGGACCATATTTTTTTTATAAGTGAAAATTTTTTAAATCTGTAAAAACTTCTTTAAAGCAACTTTTTTTGTAGAATATGACCGAGTAGTCAATTTTTATTTTCTACGTTTCGGGTTTTTAGAATCACCATCAACTTTATTTTTTCATATGGACGCCATATTGGATTTTTGTGCAGCCAAATAGTGCTTTTTATTCTGATTTCAACAATGTATAACATATTATAATTAAACAGTTTATAACTTTATTTATTTCAAAAAACAAATATTTTCTCAGTTGGCCTTGATTCCGGCGAACGTCATTTTTTTTTGTAAACAAAAATATTAGTAATTGGCAAAACTGATAAGCGAAACAGACATTTTACTGAAATGGGTTCGTGAACATAGCTATTCCATTAATACCGTGTTACAACAAAACTACACGTAACAAGTTAATTATTGAAACAAGTGAAAACAAAAGCAATGAAAAGTGGCTAAACTAAGATTCCTACTAAAATGAAGATGTAAAATAACGACTTAAAATTCAAAATGTTGTCCATTTCTCTCAACATATTAACGATATTTTTTTTAAATAGTCCTAACTTCCCTATAAATGGTTGACTTAGGTATGTGGTCTTCTCTATCAACGTCCCTAGCTGTTTGATTTTCTTTAAAATGTTGGTGTGCAGCATCTCGTTGTCGATTTTCTTCAACGTACTTCTTAGGTCGTGGTTTTTTAAAACTTCCGAATTCAAGCAAATTTGTAACCAGTTTTTAAAAGTATGTTAGTTTAGGAAGCTGCCTTACAGAAAAATTGTCGAAATACGTTTGCGCAGCTATAATAACTTTTCTTCTGCTGCCAATGACGCTAGATGGCATTCGCCGGAATCAAGGCCAACTGAGAAAATATTTAAAGTAGATGAGGTTATAAACTTCTAAACTATAACATGTTATACATTGTTGAAATCAGAATAAAAAGCACTATTTGGCTGCGAAAAAATCCAATATGGCGCCCATATGAAAAAGTAAACTTGATGATGATTCTAAAAACCCGAAACGGAAAAAATAAAAATTGACTACTCGGTCATATTCTACAAAAAAGTTGCTTTAAAGAAGTTTTTACAGATTTGAAAAATTTTAACTTATAAAAAAAATATGACCAATTTTCGAAAATGCATGTTTCAGGTTTTTTCAAAATTTCTCAAAAACCTGAATAGATAAAACCATGTAGTAAACGGGATTAGCTTACTAACATAATTGTCCAAAACTTTCCCCATTTAACCGATTTTCTATCTATAGTGGTTTCCAAGATCCCCATACATTCCCCACCAATTTGGGACACACTGTATAGTTTTGTCGGCAAAAAAGAAAAAAGCACAAATATTGGGTGAAACCAAGTCCCCGTGATAGAAGTGAATATGGTGGCATGCACCTACTCAATGCATTAAAAATAACGATCTTCACATCGGAAATAAATATAAATAATGGTAGTGTCAAAAATGTCTTAAAAAACAAGTTACTACAAGTTGCAGTATCTGTTTCCACTCGGAAAACAATATGTTTCTGTTCCCTGTTGTTGCCAAATTTCTTTTGAAGTTTACCGCTAAAACTGGAAACCAGCAACAATCGTAAACAGGCAACAGTTGTTGCCGAAACAAGAAGGAACAATCAGGAACAATTAGGAACTTTAAGGAACTTTGGGAAACATTTTTGAGCAACAAGCAACAGAAACACAAAAGTTCCTTCATGTTCCTCCGGTGGAAACGTAGCTTTATCTCCGCCTGTCGAATATATTCGTACCAGTTTATGGTGTGAAGTCGACTGATACGCAGTGCACCAGAAATCGTTTTGCTGTAACCGTGTGCTTTGGTATATCGTGTCCCTAAAAAGCTGTTGAATATATCTGGTAATAATATTTGTTCAGTGGATAATTGTGAAAGTAGAATAAAAGGCGATTTATCGTTTTTTAGATGCCCAAAGGACCATATTAATATAAATCATATAGATTAGACCATTTTATTGGTATTTGTATTGAAAATATATTAAACTTACAAATGTCAAGCTTGGTAAAGTGCTTTGGGATTTACTAAGTTTAACAAATTTTCTAAATAATAGGCTAGAACAATGTCAGAACCGTATTAGAGTTTGTGCTTTTTAGAGATGAATATTTTTCAAACCCTTTTAGGAGTCGCATTTATTCATATGCGATTCCATCTGTAGGTTTCCCCAGTGAGCCTGCTAAAGAGGGTAAAGTTTACCAATTGTTCTATTGAGTAAAATTACTATGTGTCATGTGTACCTTCTAATGTTTAATTAGACCATCTTAAGGGTATTGTTCTCATGTCTAGGGAATGGCGTCTTCCACAACTCTTAGCATTCTTGATTTTATTCAGGGAAGGGCTATTAATCCTATTAATGATTTCATGCTTACAGAAAAGCCTTCTTCTCTCGCCTACCGGCGAGCTGTAGGTTTTTATAGATATTTTTACGGCTTCTGCTTTAAGAAGTTGGCCAGTATAGTTCCACCCCTAACAGCTCCCAAAAACGCTACACGTAGTGTAGTTTTTATGCATTTTTTTAAAGTCTAGTGTTAATAGACTTCATCTTACCACACTTAAGACACCCACGGTACGTTGGTGTTTAGGCCTTTGCCCTTCGTGGACTATCTCAGATAAAAATCAGCTGCAATATTTCATTTTGCACTCCTAATACACAAATAAAAATCATGCATATCTACACATTTTGATAGTGACCCCTTAATAATCCGTGAAAGTCTCTGAAAAAACAAAAAAGTTATCCGAAGCCCGATTATGCCTCGATAAGAGCACTTACGTACAAAAAATGCTAATCATTGTGCCGCATAATGCGCTTTTGTGCGGTAATTAAAAAACACTCTGGGCGGGGGAAACTAAAGATAAGGAGGACCATCTGTGTTACAAAAATGGCCCTCAAATTGCAGTAAATTAAGATGGCGTTGTGTTTCAGAGGACCGTTTTTACACTTTATACATTGCGGTCAAGTTTACACCATAACCATCGCTACACCAGCGCCTCTTTATTTATTGCTATTCTTCGGCCACTTTTTGAGCCAAACAGCCATAAGAGATGGTCCTCCTCATCTTTAGTCTCCATACCTTAAATTAATTTAAAAAAATGGTTTTTGGAAAAATGACTTATAAACCTAGAGATTCGGGTAAATCAGACATGAAGTTTTAGTACTAAAAAATTTTTTTATAATTATATTATAATTCTAAAAAATTTTGGAAACGCAACTTAAAGCGTATAATGTGTTCACACTGGTTTTAATCTGTATTATCTGGTACTATCGCATAGGTCTATCATTATTTCTATACTTCCTGAGGAGTAGGAAGCTTGACGAAACTGAATAAAACGGTTAAAACTTTATAGAAAACATAGTTTGATAGAGATGAAAAAATCCATTGTTCGTCGGATGGCTATCAGTAGCGGGCAACAAATTCTTGGAACTCGTTGGTAGCGAGTTTAAATGTTAGTGCTATTTAAATGATTATTTAGGTAAATATTTAGTTACCAGTATCATTTGGATACTAATATTTCGGTTATCAAAATTATTTAGTTATTTGCATGAATACTTTTACACAGTCACAAATTCAACAGCATAAATCGGCTGTAAAAAACAAATTTAACTTTAATATAACCTATATTTTTTACAAAAAAAAGTATAAAGCTCATTAATGACATTATAAGGCAACAATTAGAAACCAGCTAACACCTATGATCAAAAATATATAAAAATAAACAATATTTGTGTTCTGAAACTTACATAAGTGTTATGATGTTTAAAAATGTAATAAATAAGTATATTGAATCCAAGGGTTAAAAAAATAATACATATATTTCATAGTTCTTTTTGGAATCTTTTTATGTGATATACAATTAACAGACTTGTGGTATTACAGTAAGGAAACCTATAGAGCTTTTCAAGCCCTAGAGATGTTGTGGATATTTTGAGTTTCTTTTTTTGTCGTGAAAATAAAAAAAAAGCTTGTTTAAAATATATATGCATACATTACTGTATTTTAATGTAGTGACCCAGATAAAGCCACATGTAGCTTTATCTGGGGTAGTGACCGAAAAAAAACTAAGAGGTACATCATCAGAAATGTCTAGGATTTAAAATGACAAATATCTGAATGTGGTAGATACTATTGGGCTGGATATTCAATTTGGCCAGTAAGAATCACTAGGTTTCCTTGACATGTTTAATAACCACAGGATTGAAAATTATATTCTAATATACAGGGTGTCCCACCACAAACTGTGGTGATTGATTTCTCAAATAGAAACTTATTATACAGGATGTTCAAAAAATAGAATTAAAAATTAAGTTGAGAAAATTAACAAAAACTTTTTTTTATGAAAACCCCCAAATTTTATAACCATATCTTATTTAATATTAAAAATAAGAGCAAGTTTGCGTATTGTTGTCTATTCCGAAAATTTTTAGTTTTTGATATATTGGCAGTTTAATATTTTTATATGGCAATTGCTGATTTGAAGTTTAGTTATACTCCTATTTGGCTAGGACTTTTTACTCTTAGTTGGCTATGACGGTAAAATTTCTGTGGCAATTGTTTTTTAACGCCATCACAGCCAACTCTGAGTATTATTAAATCGCCATATAAAAATATTAAACTGGCAACACATCACCTAAAAATTTTCAGAATAGATAATCTTAAATAAACTTGCTTATTTTTAACGTGTAAAAAAATAAAGTTATCAGAGTTTCCATTAAAAAAAAAAAAAAAAGATTTTTGGCACTTTTCTCAATTTTATTTTTAAACTGATTTTTTGAGTACCCTGTACAATAACTTTTTCAAATATTGTAAAAAAATCTTTCAACAATAAATCTAACTCAGATTAAATATTAAAGGCATTCTTATAGCAAAAATTTATTTAGGGCCTGCAAACGTCATTTTTGACGTAAAAACTTAAATATGTGAAAAACGCTAAGATGTAGGTATAGGACATGATACACGAATTCTGCCAAAATATTGTCTAGAATCTAAAAATGAAATAATATATAGGGTGATTCGTTTAAAATAAGCTAGTTGACACCTACTTCCGGTATAACCGGAAATGCCAACCTAAAGATATTTTAGCCGAGGTGCCCCTATCGACATTAGAATACCATGAAATTTTCAAAAGTCTACTTTTTGAGTAATTAATCGCCGAAGTTCATCGTGGGACACCCTGTATAATAAACACCAATTAAATGATAACATTGATCGTTCAAAATAAACACTAACTGACATCCAAAAGCCAGCACTTAGCGGAAATAGGCAGAGAATTTGTTTTCTTTTTATATGTGCCCTAAGACTAAAGCTGTCAATGTGGCCTTGTATTTTAAAGAAGAACCTATTCAGTCCTGTAAATACACACATGGTAAAGGCCTCAAATATTTAAAGACCAACTTTTGTGGTAAAATCTAAATATATACATAAAAGAAATACAAAATAATTTCAAAAGGCTTTAATGGTTGCTAGGTAATTGTGGCAAGCCAAATTCATCCACCTGGACTCCATCCTGAAAAATAAAAAATCATAATGTTTAGGTCAATTTTTTTCCATTATATAAGATCTAAGGTGTTACAGCTATAATTATTTACCTTGTTTGTTTTGTTCTTCTCAGCATCTGGTTTGGTACTTGGAGCTTCTGGTGCTTTCAACACATCATCCAGATAACTTTGATCATCATCCAAGGCTAGGTCATCACCTATGTAAAAAAATAACATATACAACAAAGTAGATT
>JAHBCN010006117.1:0-50685 GCA_019359885.1 Listronotus oregonensis | reverse complement strand
CTATAGGACTGTCTTGCGTATGGAAAAGGGGGGTAAATAGTATTAAAAAGGAAAACTGGTGTAGAAAACCCCAATTTTTTTTTTAGACTGCTATCACAGTAAATGTCACTGGAGGCATTCCCCGGAAATTCCATCACATTCAATGATTACACCCAGGCGCTGTTTTTAAAAAAACCCCTTTGCGCAGACATATTTTTAAAAACCAGCAACAAGAAAAAAAGTCCTGTAACGCATGCCCCCTTATAATAGCTTGTTAAAACCTGGGTGATCCTACCAGATCCAAATTTTTAGTCTGGAATGTTTATAAAAAAAGGACCTGGGCCCCGTTTTGGGACATTAACAAGGACGGGTAAAAAGTAGCATATAATTTTTTTGGAACGGTGTTTATCATTAAAATCTAGGATCTAGGTATAGTCTAGTTACGTAAAATTTTCATCGGCTCTGAATATAAAGTAATTATACCCATTTTTAATGACGTTTTTTTTGTTTACTTTTTTAGTTTATTTAAACAGCTGGACAACTAATTTTTAAAAAAAACCGGTGTCCGATGATTATCTATTTTTATTTTTTGGGGTTTTTCACCAAATTTCCCCAATCTATTTTATTTTTTTTTAATTCTTATGAATTTAGGACTTCCAAAAGTTGCGTTTTTTGTAACAAATTCAAAAAAATCATTTTCTAACAAATATTCCTGGTTTCATTTTTGAATTTAAAATAGGGTGTTTTGTGTTCAGAGGCTGTGGTAGCTTGCGTTATCATAAATAACACTGTTATTTAAATTTTTTCCAAAGATAATTTTAAACTTTTTTTTAAAAAGTTCTGCATTTAATTTTGAAATTCAAGCTAAAACCCCCTTTATTCTTTGCAGAAAACAGCAAGCTTTTACAAACCGTAATGCGGTAATGCGTTTTTTTTATTTCAAAGTGCTTTTCTGACAGTTTTGACTGGAATCAACCCACCCTTTTGGGATACTGTGTCGTGCGTATCGAACCATGTTTCATCAAGGAAATTAGGTCTGTTTTTTTTACCTATATCTTTAATTTTTCAAGGAATTAAACCCCCAATGCGAAATCTATAAAATTCTATTACTTGTTTGTCTATTTTGCGGTATTTAAATCCCTTTTTCCAAAAACTCTATGGAGGGTGGCACGGCTAATATTTATATTGGTTTCGTCTTTGTCTAGTTTTTTTTGGTTTTCCCAAGGAGGAACAACTTCCGCTTTCATAATTTTCCTTCTTATTGGGCCCCGATTTAATAATGTCTTAAGGGGATTGAAAATCACTACTTTTTTTTTTTTTGTTCAATTTTTTTCGAATAATAATATCCTATCGATGATTTTTTGGGTTTTTTTAATAGACAGGTTTCTTTTAAAGCTTCTTTTTTAATTAGTCCTCTACTGATTAAATTTCATACACATTTTTACAACCGGGCACCAAATAAAAATTTCGACGCGATATAGCTATATTCTCGTAAAACAATTTTTTTGAAACGCACAGTAAAAAGGGGTTTTCAACACGCCACTAAAATATTAGCCGAAATATTTATATACCTTATGGTCAATACTTAAGAAATCCTGGCCCACCCCTGCCATTATGAAATAAGGGGTTTTAACCAATAACAATAGGTAATAAAATTGTTAAAGTTTATTGCGGTATTATCCGAAAAAAACCATAGCTATATACTTTGAAACAGACTGTACTGTTCATTGTCAAAACAATACCGTATATAATGGTCGAAAGCAAAAATTATTAAAAAAAAACCCAGGGGAAAAAAGGAAATTTTAAAAAAAAGCTTTTAAAAAAAACAACTAAAATGTATTTGACAAGCCTAGTAATAATATTCAAATTCTGGCAGTCGTTTTTAAAAAAAAAAAAATCGGTCAAATCCCCACTAACCGAAACGTTCGTAACAATTAATAAAGACAACGCACAGTATGTAGAAATTTTTCGCCCCTTAAAAACATTATGAAACAAATTTCCAAAGTAACTTTTTAAAATTTTGGTTTTTGATACGGGGGGAAAAAAAAAAAATTTAATCTGTAACACCAAATACCAGTCAGCAAGAATCATCGTCCAGTGAAGACTCAGATTCTAGTAGTACACCGAATACACTGAATAAAAAAAAAGAAAAGACAAAATTATAATATATTGGGGGGTTTTTGTAAGTGAAAACCAATACTTTAAATTAGGCATAGTAACAAAAAAAGGGTATGTTTTTATTTTGTGGCTAGGCCAATCAATAGAGGTTTTTTTTCACACTTAAATTTCCAAAAACCTGTGCTATCTTTTAAAACATTGTAAATAAAAAAAACCCTGGCTTTGTCCCCAGTTATATATTATTATCTTATCCCCAGTAAATTTGTTTACAGAAATTGTTTAAACATTAAAAACTGCAAACAAAAAATTTTCCGTTTTTCGCTTGACTCAATAACTATTTTATATATCGCGATGGTGGGGACTTTTTTAAAAATTAAAAAAACCACAAAATGGTATTTTTTGAATATTCCAGCATTTCCCCCCAGAAAATCCCAAAAAAAACCAAAAAAGGACCAATTTTCAAAAAAATATCTCCGTTCAGTATAAAGATTAAGATGCAATTTTTCGGGAAAAGATAGGTAATATTGTTGGATTAACTGGGGAAAATTTTTTAAATTTATATTTTGGGTTTATTTTTAAAAAAAATTTAAGAGCTTTTGGGGCCTGTTCTAAGGCGGATAAAATTTTTAATTCGGGGAAAAGGGGATTGAAAGTGAAATCAAAACTTTCTTTTATATTTTAATTTTTTCCCCAGAGGGTACTAAATCAAAAATTTTGAAAATTAAAAACCCAAAAAAAAGGGGGGCGAAGCAGAAAGAGCAGCAGAAGTGGGGGAGCGGGCCCGCGGAAAAAAAGTTTTCCGGGTAAAAGGGGGAGAAAGCGTTGACCACTGCGCACCAAATTTCGGGCCCGGTGAGCCGCCAGGTTCCCCTTCTTGTCAAATCAAAATTACATTTGTTTTTTTTTTTTTGTTGTTTTTTAAAAAAAAGGGTTTTCTATAAACAAGACGGTTTTTTTTAAAAATTTTTGTTTACTTTAATTTTATTTTTGGTTGTATCTTTTTTTTATTTTTTTTTAAGTGTTTTTCCCCAAAATGCTTTAATTTAAAATTTTAAAGAACTATATCTTGTTTGTGAGAGGGGGGTTTCCCGAAGATATAGTACAGCAGAAGATATTTTCTTTGTAAGTACCCCATTTTATATAGTGAAAAATATTTTATTGGGGGAAAAAAAAACCCCCGAAAAAAAATTTAAAATAAAATAGTTTAATTGTAATTTTATAAGATAACATACATTATAATAGTTTAAGTCTCTTGATTTTTGAAAATTGCGGGGAAAAAAAAATTTTTTTCATGTAATTTTTTGGGTTTTGTTTAAAAAAGGGGGAAAATTTTTGGTTAAAAAAGGTCAGTATATTTTAAAAAGAACAATTGGTCAGCTCCCCGATAAAAATTTGTTTAAAAAAAGTTTCTGGATTTTTAACAAAAGGCCCCAAAACCCTTTTTTCTTTTTTTTGGATGGCATTTCCCCTTAAGTCCCCAAAAAATTTTATGGCAAAACCCCCCAAAAATATTCAAGGGAAAAATAAAAAAAGTTAAAAGTTGTTTCCCTTTTTAATAATAAAACCTATTAATAAAAATATTTGTTTTTTGGTTTTTTAAAAAAATAACCTACCGGATTAAGTGTAAGAATCACTTTTCTTTCCCCTCAGAGGGAATTAACTTGCCCATAATTGTGTCTATTTTGGTATCTTTTTTGGCAATTTTTAATCATTCCACTTGTCCTGCAGCAGCCTAAATATAAATAATATGAAATAATTTTTAATTGAATGTTGTGGATTAAAATATTTAAACATCATAAAAATTATTTAAAAATTATAAAATACAATAAGTTATTTAACAGGCAAATTTATGTTTGCAATTTTACAAATTAATTTAAAAAAATTGAAAAAGAGTATCATAAAAAAAAAAAGAATGGAGCTGACCTAGCATTGTTTAAAAGGGATGGTAAACAAAAGAGTGGCATAATTTAAAAGGGTTAGTATCATACAGTGCATATAAAAATTAATATATAGCAATTTTTTTTAATATATAGGCCCTTTCCCTTTTATAATTTTTTATAGTAAAAAAAATACCATGATCCCCCTTAAAGATATATGATTATAATATTGTTAAAAAACCCCTTTTTTAAAAAAAAGGGTTTAAATTTTGGGAACTATGTATTATTGAGTGTCATTTCGAAAATTTAAAATTTATTTTTTTTAAGAAAAAAAAATTTACAAAAATACATGTATAAATAAAACACTTTTTTTTGATTATTATTTTTTTAAAAAAATCATTTTCCATATTGCATTTCTCCGGAAATTTTTTGGGTCCTTTTATATTTTCATTTTTTTATATTCTCTTTTGTAACTTTAGGTCTGGTTTTTATTCGAATTATTAACCTTTTTTAACCAAATTATGAAATAATTGATAAAACTTACATAAAAATGTGAAAAACTAACAAATTTTGAATAACAGAGGGGCCCTTTTTTGACTTTTTTAAAAATCCCCTTAAAAAAATTTTTTACTTTGAGTTTAAACGCAGGGGGTTATTGGGGGAAAAATTCTTTTGGGGGAAAAAGTTGGTATTTCGATTTTTTCATTTCCAAACGTTTTTCCCCAATCACCTGAACTTCTTTCCCTTTTTTAAAAAAAAATTGTAAATATATTATACCCATAAAATTTTTGAATTCATAAAATTTTATGCATAGATACTGTTTATGGTAAATCTTAAAAATTTTAATTTATTCATAAAACGAAATTATTCATCCAAAACCATTTTAATTAAATTTTTGTTTTTAAACAAGATTATGACATGAAAGCACAAATGATGACAAATGACAAGCGAAAGGGGAAACCCCCCCGGGGGCCCTATATTAGATTTTCCCAAAAATTGAACCCTTTTTTCCTCTTCTCTATTTTCTGGTATATACGCAGGTTGCTATTACCCCAGGCGCCCCCACCACCGCTACTCTACTCTGCTTCGCTCGAAGTTTGTCGCTTTGCAGAATTTTTTTCGATTTCCTCCCCCCGAGCGAAAAATTCAAAATATGGAAGAAAGTTTTTTTATCTCTTTTTCATATCCCTTTTTTAGAATTAAAATATATTGATCCCCTTTTAAAAAGGTGAGCCTTGCAAAAAAACCCTTAAATTTTTTTTAAAGGGCCCCAAACCCCAAAACTATTCCCCACAGAGACCTTTTCCCCTAGTTACACTACACCTTATTACCTATCTTTCCCCCCAAAAATAATTTTTTAAAAATTTTTACCGAACGGAGATATGTTTTTTAAAAAAAGGGTTTTTTTTGGATTTTTTTGGATTTTCTAAAGGGGGAAAATTTTTAAGAAAGTTCTAAAAAAAAGGGGGTTTTTTTAAATTTGCAAAAAAAATCTCATTGACCCAATGCGATTTAATAGTTTTTGAGTTATACTTAAAATTTAACAAAAAAATTCAGGGTGTCCCGAATTCGAGCCTCATCATTGGAATCTTGAAACTTAAAGACAAAACGAAGTCGGAAAAAGGGGGCAAAATTGCGCAATTTTTTTTCTGATCAAAAAAACCACTTTTTTAAATTTAAAAATTTATACTTAAAATTTTGGAAAAAAAAATATTCGCGATTTTTTTTAGTCTATTTGAATGGATATGACAAAAAAAAATTTTTTATTCGATTTTTTCTTTTCTGTTCTAAAAAGTGTTATTAAGGTTTACAAAGACGTTTCGTCATTGAGCTGCCATCATCAACTTTGTTTTTTTTTTTTTAAAACGGTCCTGGATTGTTATTACCGATTTTAAGAGCTTATGGGATCCCAAAAAACCCAAGATGTATCACACTTACTCGGAAATATTATTTTTAATTTTTTTTTCCACCCCCCTGCCCCCAACACATTATTTCTTTAAATTGCCCTTTTAAATAATTTTTTTAAAAAGTGGAATACATTATTGGTTTTGGGTCTTGGAAATTTAAAATCCAAAATAAAAAAAATAGGGGCCCTATTTAAAAAAAAAAATGGATGATGGCAGCTCAAAGACGAAAGGTCCCCTGTGTAAATTTAATAACACTAATCTTATAAAAAAGAAAAAGTACCCCAAGGATTTCCATTGGTACTTCCATTGGGAAATTTATTTTGTTACATGTATTCAAATAGAGTCATTAAAATTAAAATGAAATCGAGATATTCAGTTTTTTCCAAAAGTCTGAAAGTATTCGAATTTTTTCAACTTTTAAGGTGGCATTTTTAATCAGCATCAAATCGCCAACTTACCTCCATTAACGACCTCGTATCTCTTCAAGTTTCGGAGATCCCAATGATGAAGCTCGAATTTGGGACACCCTGTACAAAGATAGCACTGTTGGTTTGCTGTTAAATTTTAGGAATCAAAAAATTCTATACCCCTGCAGATTTTAACAAAAAGCTATGGTTTTATCGGATTGTTTGAAGAAACATACATCAACTATTAATCTACTTTTTCGCGGAAACCCTAATAACGGACATTATGATCTCATTCAGAAATATAATTTTGATAATGATGAACAAAAAACATCTTGTTCGATATGTCAAAAAACGTTCAAGAATATCAATGGCCTTAAAATTCATAATGTAAAAATGCATCTAAAAACCAACGTAAAGAAGAATTTGGAGAACTCAAGATCTAAAAATAACATGTCTGATGTAATAAATGTGACGTTCGAAAAATTCAATGAAGTATCCACCAATCAAATTGCAAATAAAACCCCCAAAAATTTGATTAATCAAAATCCAAGTTTAAATGGTGAATTTTTAATCAAAGCTTTTGCTGAATTAAAATCATCAACTCCCATTGTAAAAATCATTCCAAAAGGAGCCAGACCATCAATTTCTGATGAACTTTCATTTCTTCTTGAAAAATGTGTATCAAAAAATGACTTTCATTCTTGTATTTCATTATTTCTTTTCCCATCCGCCGTTTTAGCAATACCTGTCAACTCAAACATAATAGAAAATCTTCTTTAACAACATTGATAAAAAACAATTTAAAATCCTGGTTGAAAAATAAGTTTTTACAAACAAATGATCTTCTTTGAATTATATATAAAAATATCAGTAACATCCAAAAAACCATCAAAGAAGAAAGATTCCAACAAGTTTGATGAGAATAAGTACCTTTCAAAGAAAATCAAAGCCAAAATTGCAGATGGAGATATCAGAAATGCAATCGAATTCTCGCTTCAGATGATACTATCGCACCTAGAAATGAAGAGACCTTTGAAAAACTGAAAAAGAAACATCCAGTATCCGAACAAGATAATGATGTCGATTATTCCTATAAAAATATTGATTTTAATTTTAATTTATCTGAAAATGAAATTAAAAGTGCTATTTCTTCATTTCGTCCTGGGTCTTCTGGTGGTATAGATTCATTAAACCAAGACATCTTAAGGACTTGGTAAGTGACGAGCATGGTAACCATTCCTTTTAAATTACTGTCGTCAATTAAGTCTTTTAACTCATTTATTTCAAGGTTCAGTTCCAAAAGATATTTGTAAAATTTTTTTTTGGAGCAAACCTATGTGCTTTTAATAAAAAAGATGGAGGTATTCGACCAATAGCAGTAGGAATATGTTTTCGACGTTTAGCTTCTAAGGTAATATGCTCTCGTATTTATGAAAAGCTAGGAAACCTTTTTCGCCCATATCAACTTGGCTTTGGAACAAATGGGGCAGAAGCAGCAATACATGCAATACGTCGTTTTCTTTTTATCCTCATGAATCAGATAAAGTTATTTTAAAAATAGATTATCAAAACGCTTTTAATATGGTTAATAGAAAAACAATTTTATCACGAAGCGAATATCTTCCAGAATTTTTACCATTTATAGCCCAATGTTATGATAATCCGAGTTTACTTTCTTACGGTGATCAACATATTTTTTTTCAAAGAGGTGTCCAACAGGGATCCTCTTGGACCAGCTCTTTTTAGTTTAGCAATTCATCCACTTATTTTATCATTAAATACAGAAATAAATCTTTGGTATCTAGATGACGGTACACTTGCTGGAAACCCAAAACCGGTTTTAGATAATTTGGGTTTAAATTTAAATTTTGATAAGTGTGAATTAACTGTTTTATCTAAAGATCATTCCAATATACTATCAAATTTTTTAAGTGTTGTTCCTAATCTGTCAGTAATTCCCATTTCAAATTTTAATTTATTTGGAAGTGCTTTTTCGTCAAATGAAATTGAATACTCAATTAATAAAAAGACAGAATTTTTAAAATCTCTTAGCACCAAATTAAAATTTATAGACTCACATATTTCCTATTATTTACTAAAATATTCCTTTGCCATACCCCGAATGTCTTATTTGTTAAGATGTTCACCTTGTTGGAAATCTCCAGAATTACTTTGTAATTTTGATAATGTATTAAAAGTTTAGTTCAAGACATAACAAATTGTGATATTAAATTAAATTCTTGGTTACAAAGCACTCTTCCAGTAAAATTTGGAGGTCTTGGAATAAGAGATACATCCACCCTGTCTATTTCTGCCTTTTTAGGTTCAATCAATGACGTGTCAGGTTTACTTTCCAAAATTTTACCTTCCTATATTCTTGCGACAGTAGATAATGATTTCAGCAATTGTTTTGTAAGATGGTTATCTGTTTGCAATCTTCAAAATCACAAGCTCGTCACAAATATATTACAAACATGTGCCAGACAAGTGAAGATAAGGCACGTCTACTTGCTCTTCAGGCCCCTGAAAGTAATGCTTTGGGAAATTTGTTAGACAACAAAACATTCCATATTTCCATCGCTCTCAGACTTGGTCTGCCTGTGTGTGGAGAGCACACCTGCGTTTGCGGCGAAAATGCTGATATTTATGGCCTACATGGGTTAAGCTGCAAAAAAAGCGCAGGGCGTTCTTCTAGACACAGTCAGATAAATGACATTATCAAAAGAGCTCTGATTTTAGCTGAAAATCCTTCTGTATTAGAGCCTCTTGGAGTTTGCAGAAGCGATGGAAAACGGGTAGATGGAATGACCTTAATTCCCTGGAAATATGGAAAACAATTACTTTGGGACGCTACTTGCAGCCATACCCCTTGCAAAATCCTATCTGGACAAAACTTCTAATTTTGTAGGTGCGGCTGCTCGTATTGCCGAGAATAAAAAAACATCTGAAATATAAAGAGCTTGAAGAACGCTTTATCTTCATTCCTTTTGCTGTTGAAACTTTTGGTCCTTTGGGTGATGAGGCTAAGGGTTTTATTAATGAAATTTGCAAAAAAATACAATGCAAAAATCTCGAAGTTTCATCATCCAAAGAATTGGTTTAGCTGTGCAACGGGTAACAGCATCGGTCCTAGGAACAATCCAGGAAGACCTAGGACTTGATAAAGTTTATAATGTTTAAAATTATAGATTAAGTTATTTATTTAATTTTAGAATATTGTTATTTGGTATTTATAAGATTATATATCTTATTTATTTACATGTAATAACGAATAAGATTTAATATGATATACACTGTGCCATTACGAAAAATTAGAAAAAGATTAAGAACTTATACTCCGGTTCATCTAGACATTCAAAGGTACATAAATTTACATCAAGCTGAAAGTGAGTAAAATTGTTAAAAACATAATTAAAAATAACATTTCAAAATTCCCCATCATTCCGTTAGTGGAAAAAAATTGAGTCGAGGTCAAAGGTCAAAAAATGAGTTTTTCGCGATTTTCTTCAAAACGGTAAGTTTTATCGTAAAATTACTTTTTACAAAAACCTACCTATAAAAAAGGTATCAATATTTTTTTCCAAAAAGCTTCCGTTCCTGAGATATAACAATTCAAAAAGTTGTAAGCGCCATTGTATGCATAAGTACGTCACGTATAATATACATCTCTGTAGCTGTAATACGAGTATAAGTAAAAATATTTTTTTGTCGGTAATTGTAACTTACATTTAAAATTTAAAATATACATAAGTATAACTATAAGAATATCAGGTAAAATGTTAATGTATACGCTAGTGTAACATTGACACAACATCTGTCTCAAGATTTAGTCCAATGTTCTGAAGTTTTTAAAAAAAGTAATTTAACTCGACAAGAAGTTATCACTAACGGAGTTTGATTTCTTCTTTGTATATACGGAGCTCCTAAAAAAACTACCTGCTAAGATAAGAATCGATATGCATGTTTTGTTAAAAAAACTCGAAATAAAAAACAAGTGCAATTAGCTTATCTCCCTCCAACCTGAGTTGTTGCTCATCAACATCTTTTTCGAGTATAATACCAAGTTCAAGTGTGGCTTGGTTATCAGCTAGACCCAAAAGATTGAGGTTGGAAGTTGGTGGATAATACATTAGAACCAATTCAGGCTTAACTCCAACTTGCGTCGGTCTAACTGCTAAACACAATTTTTTGCAACTGTAAAAAGAGATGCAGTGCTAAATGTGGTTGCAAAAAAGTTGAACTGTTTTGTTCTCTGGCATGCACGAATTGTAAAGGCCGGTCGTGCTCTAATGTTGAATCACCCACAACAGAGAATTCAATTGACATACACCCAGGATGAAGAAGAAGGAGATCAAGAAAAAGAAGATCAAGAAAAAGAACAACAAGAAGAAGTAATTAAAGATTATGAATCGGACGAATAAATTTTCCTTTTTTTTTCTTTTAATTTTCATCGCTTTTATTAATTTAAACCCTTGGAAATATCTATTCTTATGCAATTGTTTCCAATTAAATAGAATTACAACAGACCTGTGAAACAGGCCTACTGGGGAAACCACGTTTAAAAGAACGCTCTAATTGTAAGTACACTCCCTCAGAGGTGGCGTGGAAACGTGTGCATACAATACGCTCACAACTTTTTGAATCGTTATATCTCAGGAACGGTGGCTTTTAGGGAAAAAAATATTAATACCTTTTTATAGATAATTTTATGATCTACAATTTTTGTAAAAGGCAATTTTACGAAAAAACCTTACCGTTTTTAAGAAAATCGTGAAAACCCCATTTTTTACCTTTGACCTCGAGTCAATTTTTTTCCACGTACCGAAACAATGGGGAATTTTGAATTATCTTTTAAACAATTTACTCACTTCTAGCTTGATGTAAATTTATTACCTTAACTCTTAATTTTTTGGGCTAATTTTACCGGACTATTAATGGTTTCGTCAAATTCTATTCCAGTTTCAACTTAAAACAATAAAAAGACTATTAGAAAATTAAAAGAATACATACAAACATTTTTTATACACACAATTTTTTTTGTCAGTAAGGGGCCACAAAGAATTCTCCTCTTTACCCAAGAGCAAAGAATTTTTGAAAATGTCCTGACTGCTCATTTTCATGAACACTGCAATTTTGAAACTGTCATATCAATAACTGGAATCGGATTATCGTTATTCACGTCTGAAAATGACAAGAAAGAACATATGTACGCATGCGCTAGAGATTCACCAGCAGTTTGGGAAGTGAGTATTTTAAAACAGTTCCACCATCAATATTTAACTTTTATAACATTTTGTAGGTCAATGTAGGCCAAAAATGGAAAACATTAACATTAGAACTAGCCTCCTGGATAGAAGACAAATACAAACGGTCCACGACACACAAAAAATGCCACATCAAAGACTATGTTCACATAGACTTCGAAAAGATGTTCATGCTCAAGCCCTTCTTCGCCGAAATGCGACGAACATACACTCCCGCCATCTACTGCCACTTTAGGAAATCACCGAAATTTCAATATTTGGACTTTCGATTAAATTATCTGCAAGCTGACAACAAGCAAAGCAACTGCATAATTTTTCAGCCCATATGCACAACTATAGATGTCGAAAAACATCAAAACAAACCTTTTTTCCAAATGGTCGTGTCGAAACAAGAGGAACAAGATTTTGGAAAACAGTTATGTCAAAATTACTATTGGTGATGTCAGTCTAAATATTGAAACGACATATGGACGAAAGTATGCGATCTTTGAAAGAGAATAAGAAGTTTGGAAAGGATTATAGTTGTGCCACAGCGTATGTGGTTGACATTACAGCTATCAGAAAAAGTACAACAGCCAAAACAAATTATGTGAGTAATTAATAAACAATACCCTTTAAAGTATGTACCCATTATATACCAGAACAGGGTTTATACTCTAAATCGTTAAAAAAAAATCCCTGACTTTTCCAGGTTTTTCCTGACATTTTGCCATATTTTTTCAGAATGTGCAATATTAAAAATTAATAGGTAAAGGGTACAAAAAATATATTATTTTTAATAAATAAAAAAATATTTATAAAACAAAATAAAAATATAATTAACATTTTAGACATAAACCTTAATTTTTGTTTTTAATTTAGTAAGCTCTTCATCGATGCGCCCTTTTTTGGTTATAGTACTATTTTCCAGTTGTGCCTTCCTCCTTTCTAGACCTTTGATCTCTGTTGCCGCTTTTCTTTTTTCCTCTATTTTTTTTCTGTTTTTTAGCTTTATTAATTTTTTTTCTTTCAAATACTGAAGGTTTTTCATGTGTAATTGCCTGAATAGTCCAGTAACTGAAGGGACAAAGCTGTAAATAAATCTGTACAGTTTTCCCTTGTGGCGCAATTTTTAGGTCTTTGGAGACGCTTTTAAGCGAAAAAGAAATTATCAACATTAATAGGTGGGAAAGGACTGAAAATGGCACCTCAAGGCTGAAGATCGCCTTGTAATCTACAAAAATGGTTCTTATATTTTTTTTTCGAAAAATCGATAGTTTTCGAGATAATGGGACCCAAAAGTCCCCTCATTTCAGCTGCCGCTCTACCGCTAGAATGCCGCTATCTTCAAAAATTCACTTATAAGCGGGCGGAAGAATTGTTCCATTACTCGGGCAATAATGTACATTTTTTTATCATTCAAAGTTCATCGGAATGGGAAAACCCGTACCTATCATTGCATATGAGTTTGGGTCCATTTTGATTTTTCTAGAATATTAAATAAAGCAGTCAAAGTTTTTTTTCACAATATTTTGAGAGTATCTCAATAATTTATTGATATTTTTTGAAAAAATGGTTTGTTATTAACATTTCTTTTTTATAATGAGACCTTAGCAAGTGTTCAATGATCCCAGAAAATTTCCTTCACCATCTTTCTTCCGTTTTAATAAAAAATTGTTTTGCACTTCTGCATTTTTTAGTAACTAACTACTACTACCACATCTATCCAGTGTGGAATATTATGAATTTTTCGACGGCCGTTCTTGCGAAAAATAGTGGCGTTGCAAAAAAAAATGGTAAGGACCATTTTTTGTAGATTTCGAGGTGATCTTCATTTTTTGTCTGAACAAAAATTCTCTAATTTACATATTTTGGCAGATATTCGCGGGAAACTCATTTTTGGGACTTTGGGGGGCCAATTTCAGCGGGTTCCCACGTCGGAATCGTGATAAAGTTTTTCTCGCTCGAAAGCATCCGCAAAGACCTAAAAATTGCGCCACGAATGAAAACTGTACAGATTTATTTACAGCTTTGGGTACTTTTAGGTCTTCAGTTACTGGCCTAGAAGGATATTTTAATTTTTAAAATATTTTTAATATTATCTTAGCCTCCATAATACTTTACTGCATCATAAACAGTCCGTCTAGCAACCATCGATTTTTCCTGCATATTCTCGATTAACATTTCTTTATTTACTGAGAATTAATTTTCAACTGTAGCATTTCCATGAGAAAATAATAAAACGATTTTGATAACTTCAAAGAATTCAGCAAATTGAAACCTACCCAAAATAATACTTTTAAGAAAATTATCAAGGCCATTGGAATTGTTTTATTGGTCAAAAATGTTGGTATATTGTTTCAATTATATTATTCCTAATTTTTTTTTCACAAATCCTATAAATTTTTCCTGACATTTAAAAAATCTTAGAAAATTCCCTGACATTTCCCTGAAAGAACCCCGCACAAACCTTATAGGCTCCCGGTCAAATTGGCTGAAATTTGGATATATTGTTCGTTTTGGCATCCTGAACAAAAGTCTCAATGGGCACAAAGCTCCATTTTGCTCATTTTGGCTCCTACGGAGCTCCAAACTCCACGGAATCACCATTATTGACTCCTTAAAAGGGTAATTTCTTCAAAAGTTTAGTATTTGCTGCGTTAACAAAAAATGTTTTTGAGTCGCTGCATTCAAATCCAATGCCAATATGATAATATTGACAGTTGGAAACTCAACTAGCTACCAAACAACAAGCAATTAAAATTAAAAAATTCCTCAGCAAATATATATTTTTTGAGGTTGCTGAGTTCAAAACGATATTAAAAAATCGATATTGACAGTTGACAGCTGTCAATTGTCAATAAAATCTTTTGACATCAGTTTTGAACTCAGCTTGATGATTTAAATGTTTTTTGACAGCTAGAGCAGAATTCAAGTTCCCTAAAATTCCGGGGTTTTCCAATCAATTTAAACCCTCACTATTAACGGGTGGTTCCAAGAATAACAGTACCTTAATTAAAAAAACTGAAAAGGAATCTATATAATTTTTTCCAGCCAAATACAAAAATGATGATTAAAAACCAATTGAACATTAAATAAAAGGACCACGCGTCATTTTGATATTTTTTTTAATGAAATTCACTGTCAGGGTGAGTCAACGATAGAGTAAAGTTCATTATTTCATTGGTTTCAAAAGTTATGAGAAAATAGTAAATACAAAAGATGTAAAGATTCTTAGGATGCACAATTTAAAATTATTTTAAAGTATACAGGGTGGCTCAAAAAAGCGTGACGAATAAAACATACATTTTTTTAAATGAAACACCCTATTTTTAAATTTTGTTTTGAACCTTTTAAAATTTTTTTCAACTTTTTATTAATAATAATGCATACCCAAACCTAATAGTTTTTCCAATATTTCAATTTTTCTAAAAAGAAAATAATTTTCACACTTGCAAAAATTCCGATAGCGCCATTATTTTTGAAGGTAGATCACTCATATTTGATATTAGCGTTATTCGAAGATGACGTAAAAGATATATAACGAAATTTTAATTAGATGCTACAGGGTGTTCAAAATAAACGAATATATTTGGATCATTTTAAATTAAAAAAATCTCGATTTTTAAATGGCGCACCATATATATTATTATTTTTCTGAAAGATCTTAAAAAAACCCACAACTTTTATTAAGTATGTCATATACCTATTTTTAATACTTTGCGATTTATTTTAACTTTTCCAATATTTACCCTGCTTTCTTCTAAGACTATTGCTATAACATTAGTTGGCCATGACAAAATGACATTGTCAAATTTTAACCTGACATCTGAGTAAAAATTATAAAATTTATTGTGGTGTAAATAAATTTAAAAAAAAAATAAGTATGGATTTTCCTAAAGCTGAATTAATTGATATGATTTATAACGGGTGAGGCGCAAGAAATACTTTGTTGGCAGTGACTTTACAAGGCGAAGTACCCTAATAGACGTGTACCGACTAGGCAATCTCTTCAGTGTTTAATGGAACGGTTTAATGCTAGTGGTAGTATTGAATTGAAAAACGGAAATGGTAAACCGTTCCAATGAGGAAAAAGAAAAATTTTACTTCAAGTTCAAGATAATCCCCAGGTCAGTAGCCGTCAATAGCTAGCTTATGTGATACATCCCAAACCGTTAACCGCACCACTAGAAAACACAAAATCATCCCTTCCACATGGAACTACACCAAGAACTTTTAGACCGCGATTTTGAACAAAGGGTAAACTTCTGCACCGTTATAAATGAAGCAATAGAGGCCGATCCAAATTTTTTGTCTTTTTTTCCGATGAAGCTACTTTTCGAGTAATGGTGCAGTTAATCGTCTAACATGCACTATTATTCAACAGTTAATCCAGTCTGGGTACGGAAGTGCAAAACCAAAACCATTTCCCTTTTGGGGTGGAATAAAACACTTTAATGTTATTGGAATATTTTTTTCCGAAACAGTTAACGGGCCTAGATATTTAAACTTTTAGAATGATTTAACTTCCAAGAATTTGATAACATTGAATCCAACAAATGTGGTTTCAGCAAGATGGAGCTCCTCCCATTAATCGAGAAGTTCGAGAATTTTTAAATAATCATTACCCACAGAAATGGATCGGTAAGGTGGATTCATTGGATGGCCCCTTCGATCATGTGACTTAACACCACTAGATTTCTTTTTGGGGATTGTTAAAGATCGGTTTATGTGAATCCCCCACAACACCAGAAGATATGGAAAATAGATTCGGGACGCGTGCAGGGAAAACACCGTTTATGCTAAGGAACGTCCAAGAAAATATACGAAAAAGACTAAACAGGTGTATCCAATGAAGGGCATATTTGAACATTTATTGGCCATAATAATAATTAAAAATAAGTTAATTTGTAGTAATAGGTATTTATTTTATTTACTTTTTTTTGTGAATTTAAAATTTTAAAAAAGGCCAACTAATGTTATAGCAATAGTCTTAGACAGAAAGAATGAATATTGGAAAAGTTAAAATAAATCCAAAGTATTAAAAATAGGTATATGACATACTTAATGTTGTGGGTTTTTGTAAGATCTTTCAGAAAAAAAATAAATTTGGTGGATTTAAAAAAATCGAATTTTTCAATTTAAAATGATCCAAATATATTCGTTTATTTTGAACACCCTGTAGCATCTAATTAAAATTCCGTTGCATATATTTTTACGTCATCTTCGAATAACGCAATATCAAATATGAGTGATCTACCTTCAAAAATAATGGCGCTATCGTAATTTTTTTTGCAAGGGAAAATTTTTTCTTTTAGAAAAATTGAAATATTGGAAAAACTATTAGGTTTAGGTATGCATTATTATTAATAAAAAAGTTGAAGAATTTAAAAGGAATTCAAAACAAAATTTAAAAATAGGGTGTTTCTTTTAAAAAAATGTATGTTTTATTCGTCATTTTTTGACCACCCTGTATCTTTAAAATAATTTTAAATTGTGCATCCTAAGAATCTTTACATCTTTGTATTTACTATTTTCTCATAACTTTTGAAACCAATGAAATAATGAACTTTACTCTATCTTGACTCACCCTGTAATCCTCCTTGGATAAACCAGTAGCTAACTTTTTTCTAAAATGTAATTTTAGGACGCTCCCAAACCCAAACCAAAAACAATGTCACATCGAACATTTAAGCCCCCAGTTTCGGTATTCAGTTGAACATTTCAAACAGAACCAGATGGGTCTATTAAGCAACAAGCCTTGAACAAAATACTGGATTTTTATTTCCACAACATGGCACCCCATGCCAATGGAAGGTGTTCACCAAAAAGATTATTTTTAAAAAATATTAGTACCTTTTTAATTAAATTCGAAGTTACACAACCATAAGAGGAGGTCTGATATATGTATTCTCGGTCTCTCAGAAGGATCAGCCTATCGAAAAACTTTTTTGTTGTTAGGTTTGGTCATCTTTTATAAATAGACGTTCAAAGGCGCAAATGATTTGGTAAATAGTTTTTAAACAGAGATTTTTTAAATTACACGTATTTTTAATATTTTTGAATATCGAGCTGTTATATAAAATTAACACAAATAGAAAAACAGCGTTAATGGACTACCTATTTTGATATTAAAATAAATTCTTTATGAGATAAGTCATACGTTTTTTTTAATATTATTATCTTCATGCCTTTGAATTTGAATCAAATATTTTTAATCAGAAACTGTCACAAAACTAGGAAAAAATGATTTTTGTAAAAGGTTATTTTTCTAATAAAGCATCATTAGATTTGAACACATAATTTAATGTTTAGTTTTAATTCTCATGGATTATTCAGTTCAACAATATTTTTGCGTGAAAACATAAAGAGTAACTTAACAGAAGATGAAGCGACAGTACATACCGCAAAAAACTCTACCGCTAAATTTAGCATAAAAGAGTTCTGCGAGAAGTGTTTAATGGCCGACTCATTTCACTATTTGGGGATTTAAATTGGCTTTTAAGGTCCCCGGACTTAACCTCACCAGACTTTTTTCTGTGGGGCTATTTAAAGTCAAAGGTTTTTGCAACTCGTCCAGAAAACATCCAAGATCTTAAAGTCGGAATTCCTGAAGAGGTCCCGTGAATAGATCAGGTTTTCCTTCATCGTGTTATGAATTATTTCTTGTCAAATCTTAAAAAGTGCATTGAAGTTAATGGCACTTACTCAAAAGACGTAATTTTTAAAAGTTTGGATAAGTCGTATGTTATAGTAAATCCCAAAAAGTGTATTGTAATTAACTGTAAAAAAATGTTAGTTTTATTAAGTTTTAACAATTTTACTGAGCAATTAAAATGGGTAGTCTATTATGGTGAACCCTGTATATACGAGGTTCCCAAAAATTTACGAAAATTCTTCTTCTTCATTTTCCACTATTAAGAAATGGATAGTTAAAAAAATGTAATAACATTAGAAATTATTTATTAGACCATGCGTTAATAAAAATCATCGAAATTACCGACATAAAAAGTAAAAATTTACATAAATAAAATTTTATTATACACAAAAAAATATATAATTATTACAAGGAATTTGGCCTATTTCCCACAAAAATAATTCCTAATAAGTGTTACCATTTTATAGCTTTGGCAACAGTGTTCGTTTAGATAGCAGCGTGTGAACATATCAATGAGCAACATCATAGAGAGAAAACTTTTTATTCATAAACGCAATCGAGGCTGCGGGGCAACATGTTTTTTGTTTATTTTATTGGGAAGAAGGATACAAGCATATTTGTACTTACTGGTGAAATGATAATACAGAAATCTTTTCCGTCACTTTACACACTTGGCACTGCCTTACCATTTTAATTTATTAAAAGTACTTACACAAAACCGAAATTTATACAAGTCCAAAAATTACCCAAACAAAAAAACATTTAGACTAAAAACGCCATATTGAATGTGTCATCTGTCGAGCAAAATATTCAAAAAGAGGTAAAGGATCACCCACTCTTTACAAAAAGGCCCTCCAGTTGCAGGATGGCGTTGGGTTCCAGAGGGCCGTTTTTAAACTTTACTTTATATTTTGCGTAAGGTTTTGGTTCTATTTGGTTCCCTAAGCTACACCAGCGCCTCCTGGGGAGGGTCACTTTTTGAGCAAAACAGCCAAAAAGGGTGATCCATTTACTTCTCTAGAATCCATGGCGGAGCTGAAGGTGGGAAAAATACGCTTCTACGAAAAATCCGCTTTTCCTTGTCGCCCCTTTAGTAGTAGCGTCCAAAAAGAAAATATTATTTTGAATCATTACTTTTCTGTGTTATAAGTTATAGTAATAAATATAATTCACAGTTTAAAATACAATGGAAAAAGCTTATTTTGATGTAATTTTGGGAAAAAATTAAGTAAAATTTAATCATAATATACACAAGTAAAAAACAGAAAGACATGGAGCCCCTTTATTTTTTTAGTACAGAGGTTCTTTCCCTTTTGGACAGAACCTTGAAGGTTTTATGATGGGTTTTGGGCCAAATCGATGCTTTCTCGTTAAAAAGTCCCCCATTGGGACTTTTTTTCTGATCGACGCCCGCCGAAAAGGAGCGCCAAAACCCCCTTTTAAAAAAAATTTTGGCATTATTTTGTGGGTTTAAAAAAACTAAAATTTTTTTTTTGACCCCGTGAGAAATTAATAAGTTGAAAAAAATTAAAAATTATTTTAGAATCCTCAACAGAATGGGAAAACTGCATCAAAATTTTTACCAGTTTGGAAAATCTTGCAGATCACATAGTCTGTCTTTTTTTGCAGCAGTACTACTGCATGTATTAGGACTTCAAGTTTTTTAAAACTTTTGCTATCCAGTCCGGAAAATTAACTACTTTGCAAATTGAAAAAAATATCCTTTTTAAAAAAAACCCAAAAAAAGTCATTTTCTTTTTTAAATTTTAAACCATTTTCTTGGATTTTAAAAAAACCTAACAAGCCGGCCATTTCATTTTTTTTTAAATAAAGGTGATAAACATAGTAAAAGGATTTCCCCTAAGAAAGTTTCCCCTTTTTTTAATTCTTTAGAATCCCCCTTAGACTTTGTTTTAAATAGGGCCCCTGTACGTACGAAATTATTAAAAAATTTTAAAGTATGTTTTTTTTTTTGCCCCCCCATACTAAACCCCCAAAAAAATTTTCCAATTTTTTTAGAGTATCCATCCGGATATTTCAACACCGCCTTTTTTTTTTCTTCGGCCCCAGTGCCCCCGGGGGAAAAGGGATGATGTCCCCAGCAGCTTTAGAAACATGTATCTTAACTTTTTCCAAATCAAACCCCCATTTTCTGGCACAAGCTAAAACAGTAGGGGGGGAAAGGGAGAGAAGAAAGTTCCCAAAAAGTTTTAAAAGAATGTGGAAAATTTGGAGAAACCCCCATACCTTGGGAAAAAATTTTTTTCTTAAAAATCATAATGGTAAGGTTAAAAAATAGAATATTGAAAGCTACCGCCCAAATCGTTGGGGAACCGTCCCCAACGCCATACTTCTTTTATCAAACCTAGCCCCCCTTTCTCATCTATATTTAATAAAAAAAAAAAAACAAAAATTTTTTTTATTAAATTTTTCCCCCGGTGTTGATGATTTTGGGGGCTGCATTAGGTTGGCCAAAATTTAAAAGGCCTCATAACTCAAGAACCAGAGGTTGCTGATTTTTTGTAGATTTTGATTACCCCCCAAAAACCCCTAAAAAAAATCATCAATATGGGGAAAAAAAGAACTTCGGGGGAAAAAATTTTACCCAATTATCTCTATGTTATTATTTTGGTACAACAACCCTACTTTTTAAAAAAACCCCACAAAACCCCTTGGACTTCCATTGTCATATTTGTTGATTAACACAAGTTTCGGTTAGTGATGTATCTCCATCAACGGTTAAGATGGTCACTAAAAAAAACGCAAAAAACCCCGAACTAAACTAAACTTCAAGTTTTAGGTTTTTTGAAACCATAATTTTCTAACACTTGCAAAAGGGGAAAAAAAAACTTTTTATTTTTATAATTATTAACAAAACACTACTTTTTTTTTGTGAGCATTCCCCAAGCGAGGTGAAATGTTCTTTAAAAAAACCCTGGAAAAAATTTGTTTTCTTTTTTTAAAAAGGACCCAAGACAAATCGATAGTGTTGAGCTAAAAAGCTTTGAGAAAAGAGCGACGCCCTTTTTGGGGGAAGATAAAACTCACCAGAGACCTTTTAGATGAAATATATTATAAGTAGCATAGAAGTTTGAAAGGATAAGATACTTGATACACCGGGCCATATTTGTGGCTTTCCTCGTATTTACAAAAAAAAAAAAAAAGAGAGCCATTTGCATTTTTGGTAGTTCCCCCTCAATGCTGAAGCTTGTGCGCATGGACTCCCGGGGGCGTAATTGAGAAAAAACCCCAATTTAAACCAGTTTGGCTTATTTCCTTTTCCCGAGAGCAATCCCTTTTAAAAACCATTTTTGTAACAAACACAAAAATTTGGAATTTTTCGGTAGGATGCATTAATGTAGCACCATCAATTAATTTTTTTTTTAATTGGTTTTTATATAGAAGATATAAGCTTGGCCCAATATTTATAAAAAGTGCTCGAAACTTTCAAAATATCGCCTTTTTAAATGGGGACCTTATTGGGTGAACAATTTTTTAAAGGCCTTTTTAAAGTTTAATGATACGTGATTTTCCCCCGTGTTTTTGTATCTTGGCGGGTTTTTTTATTTTGTAGTTTTATTTTTTAAAAAAAAAAGGGAATTGTCTTGAAAGTTTTTCCCTTTTCTCCGATTTTGACCAAATTTGGTATACGATGGTTTTTTGGGGGTTGAGAACTTTAAAAATTTTTCGGCAACGTTTCGTTTTCTTTTGATATTTTTCACCAAAAAAAAATCAAATAACCTTTATTTTTTTATATTTTTTTCCCCTTTTTTTTCACAGAAAATTTTGATTTTTTACACCCCAAATGGCCCAAAATTTTCAAACACCTTTAAAAAAAAAGGTTTTTTTTTTTATTTTACATCTTTTTTTTTTTAATTGCAAACCCCACTTTTTTACGCCGCAACGTGGGGAAACCCGGTATACAATAGGGGGTTTTTTTAAGCAAAAATGGCCTGCCTTTGAATTAAAAAATTTGCAATTTAATGGGGAAAAAGGTGTAAAAAAAAATAAAAAAAAAAGGTTTTAAAAGGGTTTTTTAAAAAATTTGTTCCACTTTAGGGAAAAAAAAAAAAAAAAAAAGAAAAGGTTGGTTTTGTTTTTCCCCGATGATGAGATTCGAAAACAAACGTTTTCCAAAAAAATTTTTAGAAACAGCGCCCCCCAAAATCCCCCCCATACCTTTTTTGGCAAAAAAGGAGGGGGGAACTTTCGAGACAATTTTTCCAAAATTTTTTTAAAAAAAAAACTTTTTTTTAATTGTTTGAAATTTCCCCCCCCGTTTTTTGGCCCCAATTTGGATACGGGGTTTTGGGGGGTTACGGGGGAAAAATATTTTTTTTCAACGTTTCGTTTTTAAAAGTTCATCAATAGGAAAAGAAACTAACCTTTTTACATTATTCCTCCTTTTTTTACAAAATTTTGTTTTTAAACACAGACAAATTTACAAACCCTTTTTAAAAAATGTTTTTTTGTTTAAAATTAATTTAAAAAAATCCTTTTTCCCCCCCAAGGTGGGCCCCAACCAGGGAAAAAAATAGTTTTTTTTAAAAGCAAATATGGCTGTTTCCTTTTTGAAAGTTTGCAATTTAATGGAAAAAGGTTAAAATAAATAAAAAAATTTAAAGGTTTTTTATAAAAATTTTGGGCCTTTTTAAAAAAAAAAAAAGAATCAAAAAAAAGAAGGAGGAATATAGTGAAAATGAAGATTTTCAACTTTGATTATCAATATCTAAAAAAAAACGCCCCCGTTATTGTTCAAATTCGTAATCACCCCCTCCCTGTTAAAATTTGGTTAAAACGGAAAAGGAATTTTTTTTTTTTTTAAAATTTCCAAAACCCCCTATTTAATAAGATAAATACAAAATAGTAATTTTTGGATGTCGTCATCATGCCTTTTCCCCCTTTGATTCAAAGGGGGCGAAAATTTGCGTAATTATTAAAATTTGTTGGGGATTTTCGCCATTGTTAGAAAGTTGATAAAATTTTTATTATTAAAAACCCCAAAAATTTTTGTATTTAAAAATTTTTGTTAATAAAAAAACTTTAAAACTTACCATTTTTGAGGTATTTTTTATCTTGGGGATTTTCCCCAACACTATAATTAATCTTTTTTTAATGGAGAAATTATAAAATTTTATAATTTTTATAATTTTTGTTTAATTAATTTTTTTTTAAACAAAGGAAAAATAACATAGTTCCTCCATATTCCCAAAAAAAAAACACCATGGCGTCACATTTTTTTTTTTGGCTGTTTAAATGGCATTTGTTTATAAGTAGATATAGGGAGTTATCGCATTCCAGGCGTTAATCCCCCCCAGTTTAACAAAAAGGGGTTACTGAAGGTTTTTTTTCATGAAAAGGGTTAAAACAAAAATGTTCCCGACTAAAAGCAAAATTCCCCTTAAGCTTGCGAAATGCGATTTACGAATTACAATTTCCCCAACCCTTTTTCCCGGAAACCCTGCGTTTTTTTTGGGGGATTTAGTGCTGGAACTGTTGGCAAGATGCAAGGGGGAAGGGGTATTGACGTTTGTATTGACTTTTAATTAATTTCCCCCATTTTAAAAAACTTTTTGTGTTATTTATAATTTTTTTTAACAAATTGGGGTTTTAAGCTAGGTTTTTTTTTTGTGTATTGTTTTAATAAACTTTTTTAAAGCTTTGGTCGTCAGTGAATAATAAAGGGTAAAGTTGAATATTTTTAATGTTTAAAGGGGAAGGGGGATTGCATTCACTGACCTTCATAATTGCATCCCCTTTAGGGTGGATTTATTAAAACAAACAACAACAAAAATAGAATATACTTTATTCCCCAAAGTCTTTTTTTCAGGCAAATAAAATAAAATAAAAATAAGAAACTACATTAATGATCAAAACTTATTTTTTAACCTTTAGCATATACTTATAGAGGAAAACCCTTTCTACTAGGCAGCAAGCGAGAGCGACAGAAGAATTACGGGGGTAACCTTTTTTCCCCTCGCTTCTACGTGCCCCATTGGTCGGTGAGAAGGGTATATATCCCCCCGTCGTGCCTGGGAAACCTTTCCCCCACCCAATTAGGGGCGTTGGGCGAAAAGAAAAATTTATTTACTTTTAACTTTTTCTTGCACGCTTTTTTTGGGCCCCCTCTTAACGGGGGGTGGAAAAAAGTAAAAGGGAAATGCTGGGGAAAAAACTTTTTTTTTTTTACTTGAAAAAAACAACTGCATATTGTATTAAAACATATAAAATGACAGGTTGTCATGAAAAAAGGGTGCTTTAATCCTATAAGATTATGATTTTTTTTGAAAAAAAAAACCCTTTTAATTTTTTTATTTTAAAACTTTAAAAGCCCCAACGATCCCCCCCTTTTTTCCTGTTCCCCTCAATGCTTCCCCAAAAAAATTACAGAATTTGCATTTTTAAAAAACCCTTTGGGGAACGCCCCATAAGAAGCGGTGTTTTGATGGGGCCCAAGGGTTGGTTTTTTATATATATATATATATATATATATATATATATATATATATATATATATATATATATATATATATATATATATATATATATATATATATATATATATATATATATATATATATATATATATATATATATATATATATATAAAAACAGGGGTTTCCCAAAATTTTGGGGGGGGAAAGTAGGGGGGTTTTGGGAAAACCCCGATAGATAGAAAATCGGTTAAAGGGGAAAAAAGTTTTAAAAACAAATGCCTTTTACCATGGTTTTTTTCATTTTGAAAATTTTTAAAAAAAGGGGAAAAATGCATTTTCGAAAACCCAAAATTTTTTTTTTTGAGTAAAATTTTTTAAAAAACTGTAAGAACTTTTTTAAAGCAACTTTTTTCGTGAAAAATGACCGAGTAGTCAATTTTTATTTTCTACGTTTCGGGTTTTAGAATCATCATCAACTTTTTTTTTCATATGGACGCCATATTGGATTTTTACGCAGCCAAATAGTGCTTTTTATTCTGATTTCAAAATGTACAACATGTTATAATTTTTAAAAATTTTTATAACCTCATTTTATTTCAAAAAACAAATATTTTCTATTTCCTTATTCCCGAACTTTTTTTAAACAATAAAATATTAGTAATTGGTAAAAAAAAGCTGAACAGATATTTCAAAAAAAAGGGTTTCCCCGCGAACATAGCTATAACGTTAATACGTGTTACAAGAAAATGAATGGGGCCCCATATAAAAAAATAAATTTTTTTTAATCATCTAACTATTTTTTTTATATGGGCGCCTTTTTTTTGCAGCCAAATTATTTTTTTTTCAACAATGTATACCATGTTATAGTTTGGGAGGTTATAACCTCATCCACTTCAAAAAAAAAATATTTTCCCCCGTTGGCCTTGATTCCAGCGAATGTCATCTTGCGTTTATCAATTTGGGGTCGGGTACGTTTTTAAATTTTTTTTTAATTTGAAAAAGGGTTTAAATTTTGTTAAAGAAAAACTTGTTTTTTTGCAACGTTTTTTCCCCAAAAATAAAAATTTTTTAAATAGCTGCGCAAACGTATTTGACAATTTTCCTAAAAAGGAAAAAAACCAAACTAACATACTTTCGAAAACTGGTTACAAATTTGTTAAATTGGAAGTTTTAAAAAACCACGACCAAAAAAATACGTTGAAAAAAATCGACAACGAGATGCTGCAGTTAACCAACATTTAAAAAATAATCCAACTTCTTCAGCCAGGGATGTGGATGGGAATTCCACATACCTAAGCCAACCATTCATAGGGGTAGTTATGACTTTTTAAAAAAATATCGTTAATTATGTTAAGAAATATGGAAATTTTTTTAGTAATTTTAACCACTTTTCTTTTTTTTTGTTTTCTTTTTTAATTTAAATTTTTTACGTGTTTTTTTGTTGTAACACGGTATTAACGTTATGCTTTTTTTCCCCAACCCATTTCTGTAAAATATCTTTTAGCTTATCTATTTTGCCAATTACTAATATTTTATTTTTTAAAAAAAATGACGTTCGCCGGAATCAAAGGCCAACTAAGAAAATTTTTTTTTTTGAAATAAAAAAAGGATAAACTCTTAAATTATAAGATGTTATACATTGTTAAATTTTAAAAAAAAGCCCTATTTGGCTGCGTAAAAATCCAATATGGCGTCCATATGAAAAAAAAAGGGGTTGATGACGATTCTAAAACCCCGGAAACGTAAAAAAAAAAAATTGACCTCGGTCATATTCTAAAAAAAAAAGTTGCTTTGAAAAATTTTTTTTACAGTTTTAAAAAAATTTTCACTATAAAAAAATAGGGGTTTTTTTTAAAAAATGCATGTTTCGGTTTTTTTTCAAAATTTTCAAAACCCCCGGAATAGATAAAAACCATGTAGTAAACGGGATTAGTTACAAAAAATTTCCCAAAATTTCCCCCCTTTAACCGATTTTCTATCTATCGGGTTTTTTAGATCCCCATACTTCCCCAAAAAATTTGGGGCACACTGTATATATATATATATATATATATATATATATATATATATATATATATATATATATATATATATATATATATATATATATATATATATATATATATATATTTTTTATATAAAAACGTTTTTTTTTAAAAAGGGGGGGATAGGATTTTACATGGTAAATATTCCACTCCATGTTGGGGGCCACTTCCACTCATAGCAAAAAAATTTAAACGGGGGTAACTTCAAGGTTGAGGAATATTTTACATTAACATTTGTACCAAAGTAACTTACAAAATTTAAAAAAATTTTTATTTTCCCCAAAAAATATAGTTTTTAGTATCCTTGTAAAAACAAAAAAATTTTTTCTGTCACATGTCAGGAAATGTCATAATAATATAAAAATTTATTTTTTATACGAGGATTGTAAAAACTATATTTTTTTTTTAATAATAAATTTATTTTTAGGGTTTGCCGCCGTTTTCTTCAAAATGAACGATGGGGCAGTATCTTCTTGAAACAGTAGGGAATTCCCCGATTTTCAAACGACACATACTGGACAATTTGTTTTAAAGATAGAACTGGAAAATCCATTATTATTTTTTTTAAAAGTAATAGTTTTTTAAAATTATTGTATGTTGTGAAAAAAAAAGCATATTTATAATAGATGTGTGTTGTTCGAAAAAAATGTCACTATTTTCCCCTTTTTTTATTTAAGCGCTCTTATGGAAGGTGGGGTTTAGGTGTACAGTGAGGGCCATTAAATTTGGGCAAAAAATTGTCAAAAAATTTTACGTTTTTGCCAAATTTTTTTTAAAACGTTTTTTTTTCCCTTTTTTTACTTTTTTAAATTCTTACTATTAAAAATTTTTAAAAAACCCTTTTTGCTGCATGCTCTTCCATCCCTTCATCAACTTGCCGGGGCCTATGAACGGGACTCTTATCTTCTGAAAGATAAAATATCTGTCCGAAAAATCACCAGTAAAAGGAAAGATATTTTTAGGTTTTTTGGTTCGATAAAAAACCCAAAACAATTGTACTAAACCCCCCAAAAATTTCCAAAAACGCCCCTATTCTGTCCTTTTGGGAAATTTTTAAAAAAATCTTTCCCCGAGGGCCTTTTTTTCCTCTTCATTCGATATTTTTGGGCCCCCTTTCCCGCTCTTCTCTAAAGGATGTTTTCCCCGCCATTTTTGTAACAAATGAATAGTACCTTTGGGGTGTTATCTTCCCCAACCCCCCCCAACTTCTGCTAATTATAATATAAAAAAATTAATATTTCCGATCCAAAGAAAATTTGGCATCTTAAAAAATATTTTTAAACACTGACAACGGACACCTGTTTCTTTATTAGGTTTTTCAACAGGTATTTAAATTCAGTAGAAGGTGGCATAAGCCTATTTTACGAAAGGGAAAAAGAATTGCTAAGATTTAATGGCCGTTTCGGTACGTAGGTAGAAAAAGTGTAAAATATTTCTAAATAACAAACAAACCTATTATGACAAACGTAAAATTTGAAAATATGGTAACCTTATGGTTCATTATTTTTTTCAGACATGTAATCAGAATAACAAAATGCACTCTGTGGGGCCAATGGGAGGTGGAGTGGATGGTTGACTTGGACGACATTATTTCTTTGCCCAAAATTAATTGTGTGGAGCTCATTTTGAACATGCGACAGGTAATGTAAAAATTTCACACTAACAATCCGTAAACGTATAATTTTTACGATTACGTGCTTGTTTACGTTTACGTGTTATGACCAACTTTAGTTGTGCACAAGTATCATTCGTGAAGGTTTTAATGGGATATTATTTAACAAGCGTATAATGATGGCTATTATATTCACGCAGATAAAACTGCATCCGCGTGAATAACAGCCATTATATGCGAGTAGAGTACTATACTTTATCCGTGACTCTGAGATATTTTTAGTTAAAATTAGTATAAGTATTTATTCAGAGCTGTCGGTAATTGAATTAAAATAATTGAAAAATCGTATTCAATTACTTCTCAGTAATTAAATTACTTTAATTCAATTACTTTCCGAAAAAGGTAATTGTATTTGGATTATCAATTAATAGGATATGTAATCGTGATTTTCACGATTCCCAAGTAATTCAATTACTAGAAAGCAATTCGATTACTTATAAAGTAATTGAATTACTTAGAGAGTAATTTAATTACCTAATAAATAATTGAATTACTACTAAAAATTTAATAAAAATTATTTTTTTATGAAAAAACTGTCGGAATTTTGGCCAGTCAGAAAAAGCATTTTAAAAAACGGCACGGCGCTCTGCTTGGAATCCGGCGAACGCCGCCTCCGCGCCGATTTAGTATTTTCGATTGATGCTTACTGCCACCGTTTTTATACTTTTTTTGTGGAAAAATATGTATGTTTGGGGTAGGATAAAAAGAAATTTTTATTTTAGAGTCATTTAATGTTGAACTTGCCGAGAAAGCAGTGTGACGTGCGCGTATGATGCATATTAGTAAAAATATTTTATTTAGTGTATCGTATTTGATATATGTGGTAATTTAAATAGAGTAATTGCTAAAATATTTAATTGCTTTTAGTTTTAATTGATAATTAAATTACTTTTAACAAACGTGCTAATAATTGGTAATTGTAATTGAATGACTTTTTAAAAGTAATTGCGACAGCTCTGTCTTTATTTATTTTTAAATTGTTAATATTAACGCAGTAACATTAACAGCTTTTTGATATTTCAAATTAAAATTAACAGGGACAGCGTTTTTACGATTGTTTTATAGCCAGCTATGTTTTTTATCCAGTACATATTAAATAATATTGCAAATCAAAGATGTTAGACTTTTTGTTTAATTTAAGAAAAAAACTAAAGCACTAAGTAATGAAATCATTATTCACTAGTGAATAATAAAATCATTATTTACTAGCGAATAATGAGTATTTTTATTATTTAGTAAGCTCATGTATAATGGGCAAATAATAGATTACTCATTAATACAGCTGCTTTGGTAGAGTACTTTACTTTTTCCGTGACTCTCAGATAAATTTGTTAAAATTAGTATAAATCTTTATTTATTTTTAAATTGTAAATACTTAAGCAGTAATATCAAATAGGTCGAACAACTTTTTGATATTTCAAATTACAATTAACAGAGACAGCGATCTGACGATTGTTTCATAGCCAGCTATGTTTTTTATCCAGTACATATTAAATAGTATTGCAAATCAATGGTATTAAACTTTTGTTTAATTTAAAAAAAATAGACATTCACAGATTTTTCCACAAAAAAATGGTAAAGGTGTCGGTAAGCATCAAACGAAAATACTAAATCGGCGCGAAGGCGGCGTTCGCCGGATTCAAAGCGGCTCGCCGCACCCTGTTTCAAGATGCTCTTTCTGGCTGGCCATAATTCCGACAGTTCTTTCATAAAGCATGATAATTGAATTTTTCCTAGTAATTAAATAATTTATTAAGTAGTTGAATTTATTTTCAAGTAATTCGATTACTTTATAAGTAATCGGATTACTTTCTATGTAATTGAATTACTTGGGATTCGTGAAAATCAATTACCAATTTTGTTTGAAGATGGTACTAGGGGTTTGCTGTTAAAATTTAATTACTAAAAGAAAAACTCTAAACTGTGCTACCTGGATAAAAATTATATTTATATATTTTTTTCAGAACGAGAATTCATTGGGAGAACAACAAATTAAAATTGTTGGGCCAAAAGAACTCCTAGTATGGCTACATCAAAAAATAGAACAAGCTATAATTCTCAGTATGGAAGATAAATCATGGACACTGCAAGAGACACAATAAAAAACCGTTACAAAAATATATACGAAAATGTTAAATGAATGTAATTATGTTTAAAATAATTTCTGCAAATAAAAAAAAATCTCTATTTTTGGGAGGTAATTGTTGACATTAGTTTGTTTTATTTTATTTACACACAGAGAGTTAAAAAAATTTAAAATCTTGTATTTTATAATTTGATTTTTAAGTTAAGAATAAGAAATATATCGGGAATGTCGGAAATTTGAAAACTCTCAGGTACTACTCAGTACTAACGCAGGTACAAGTTTCAGTGTTTCTTAAAGAATAACGAACCTTGTTATGAAATTATTTAAAAAATAATCCCAATTCTGGGCTTCACAAACGTAATCTAAAAAAGAACGCCAAAAAAACACACATTCTTAGTCAGGAGAATAAATCTCTGTCGGCGGTAGAGCGGCTAACATACCCAAAATTACCCAACAGAAATATATTCTAAGGATAGTTCTGTGGAAAAAAAAAGGGGGTAAGTCAACTTATCCAAACCTTTTTTTTGCGCCATTAAGTTCCTAGATGCCATAGCCATATTTCAAGCAAAAATTTATAAGTATACATAATAAAACTCCAAGGCAAATAATATTCAAAAAAGATAATATATCTTATCCTTTAAGTTTTAAGATTTTTAAACAACTCTAAATTATTAAATTAGCCAAAAGGGGATAAGTTGACTTAACAAAGCCCGAATTCAAAGAAAATACTTTTGCGTAATGGCATAAAGGAATATGTTGACTTATCCCTTTTTGCTTTATACTAATTTACAAGGGAAAACAGGCAAAAGAAAAAGCATTATCGCTTCTCATAGTTCTCATATTCTTGGTTTAGCTGCAGAAACGTAAAGAGAGTAGCGTTTAAAATGTCGGGTGGTAAAAATAATAATTGTTTTGATAAACAATCGTGTATATAGAATATTAGCTGAATGTTTATCTCGGCAGTGATACTACAATAACGGTAAGTGAAATAACTATTTATTCTATATTTTTTAATAACTTTTTTATAATAGGAAAAACCCCCTCCATAAATTTATCTGCATTCCGTGCATCTTTAAATTTAAAAAAATAATTTTAATTTGTCTTTTTATTCAACCGTTTGTCGCGCAGAAATAAGAGTCAGTTTGTTAGACTAACTGGAGATTACGAAAATAATTTTTATTTTGCCAAAAAGCAGTGCGTATCGTTTTAGCTAACCCAAAATATGGCATTTTCATTTATAACACCCTGAAATTATGAAACAAAACCATTTTGGGACCTCGTTCATATAAAATTTTTCTTCTTATTTTGGAAGATCTACTGTGCTAAAGTTATCAACAAAAAAGTTCTAAATTCAATAATCTGATATCCGTTATATCATTTTTAGAGGCAACATGTAGAAAGAAACTTTAAATAATGGAAGGGGGTAGAAATAAAAACCCCCGGGAGATAGTGAATGGCAAAGGAAAAGTACTAACGGTAGTACCTACTTAAATGTTTTTGCCCTGACATAAATTATAATAAAAAAAAAAAGGTTTATACTTAAGGGGGGAAATAAAATTATTTTCCAAATATTTCCCTATCCATTTTTGGACAATTAACCATGGAAATTATCCGGACAATAAAGTTTCGTTAATGAAATCCAAAAAAAGCTATTTGAGCAAAAATATTAAATTTCCTATGTTTTTTTATTCCGCGTTGGGTTTCTTAAGCAGTGGTATCTAATAAAAAAAATTGAAAGGCAAAACATCTATTTTATGCCAAAAAAATAATTTATTTATTCTTTCAAAAACTTCAATCCTTCTTTAACACCTATGGGGGGCTTCCCAGGGACAAACTGGCTGGCCTTCTAAAGTGGGATATCCAGTATTTATGGTATGGGCAATGAAATTCACAACCCCAAAAGAAGGGGCAGACTTTGGGGAACTAAAATGTGAGGGAGAAAAAAACTGAAAATAATAGATAAAAAGACCTCTGATTAAAGAAAGGGATTCTTTACGAGAATCAGGGCCCCAAGAAAAAGCAAAAAAGAATTTAAGCAGATTAAATAAAAAAATGAGAAGAAAAAAATGCAGACATCAAACAAAAGAAACAATAAAAGGTTAAACCGTTAAGGATTGTAGAGGTGCAAGAGAAAATGAAGATGACGAAGAAAAAAACTTTTCCCCCCAATACCGGAATTTGGGTCTTAAAGAGAATAGCCTTTAGCAGAATCTTACACGTAAAAAAAGAATGAAAGACAAAGCAGGAAGGGGAAAAAATAAAAACAGGACGTAAGTTACCATCCCAAAACTCCCAAGGAAAAAAAGATCAACGTCTGTGGGTGTTTTTTTAACCTTGATGAGTCACCAAAATAATTGAATATACACCAAAAAGAAAAAAGGGTTTTCGATTCTGTTTTACTACGGCGACAAAGAAAAGACATGAACCAAAAACAAAAATTTCTTTAAAAAAACTAAATCAAATTAAAACCATAGAATCGTTTCCAGCACAGGCACTATTCAAGACGTCATACTAAAAAAAAAGTACCAGGCTCAGGCTTTAAACCAAACATTATGTAATTTATACAAGGAGGGGCCGGGAAACCCGTTCCCAACCTTCTATAGCCCGGTTTTTAAGACCCTTACGATTTAAAAACCTCTTTGATACTTCACAGTTTACACCTATATAACAAATTTTCGGACGACAGCAAAAAAAGAATCAAAAACTAAACAAGACACCAGGAAATGGGTGGCCCTTCCCCGATGAAAAAAAAAAGGATATTAAAAGTAAAAGAAAAAAATTTGGTTTTCTAACTTTTTTTATTTGCACAAGTTCTCTACACCAAATTAACTTCAGGAAATTATTTCCGAGACAATTCAGTACTTATAATCTAACCATACATAACTGTACAACCAACTTGTCAAACCACTATTGGCATGAAGCCAATGGAAATAGAGGATCTATTTAAATTGCTTCATGTCTATATAATTTTCTTTAGAATTCTTTGTCTGAAAATTAATGCATTATCTTTTGTTGACACATGCGGTGGCCAAAATAAGAATACCACTGTTATAGCCATGATGACTTACGTACTGGCAAACCATCAATATTCAAATACTAGAACATAAATTTTTTAATACCAGGACATACGCATATGGAGTGCGATGCGAGATCACACAGCCATTCAACATAAGCAAAAAAAAATCCATTTTCAATATACCTTCCCAGGAACTGGTTCCAACTAGTAAGAGTTGCCTCTAGAAAGCAACAATTTACTGTAGTTCCAATGGAACTAAACCTCAAACTTTAGAAAATTCACACCTCCACTTCTTATGAAAAGGTCCATAGTCAAAAGCAGATATTGATAGGAACAAATTTGAATTCAGGAGAGAAATTGAAATGAATATAATAGCGATTATTCTATATTATTCCTATGTTTATTCTATGTGTGTTAGTTTAATATAAAAAAATCTTGGCAAAATATACCGTAATATAATATATACATATATATATATATATATATATATATATATATATATATATATATATATATATATATATATATATATATATAATATATATATATATATATATATATATATATATATATATATAACTCATATCACTATATATATACAGGAGATCGTGATTTAATAACAAGGATAAATTCAATAAAAGGGGAGGTATTTCTTTCGAAAAAATCCTCGAGATGCAGCATTTATTTTTTGGATCAGGCATATTTTGACATCAAATGTAGATATACAGAATTGACACGCAAGAAAGTTTGACAGGAAAAATATTTTTCTTAAATGGAACCCCCTGTATATTTTTGCATTTCAGGTTCTCGGAAAATTCTGGACATCTTTTATGTATAATGTTATATACCTATATCAGTAGCTATTTACTGCGTAATTGCGTTTAAATAACATAAATTGATTAATTACATTCCACATTTTTGTATTTTATCAAATGCTGGAAGTGGCCGCCATTAAAACATCTCAAATCAGTATAGAACCATTTATAACTTGAGTCATTTTCGATTACCTATACACCTCTCTTTGTGAATATTGACATAGACTTGAAATAAGTGTCAATTATTTAAAAAGTTTTTTTGCCCAATCGGTGGATAGGCAGACGTTGATCAACAAAGTGGCCACCTAGATCCCACCCGAACTACTTTCTTTAGGGTTATGTCAAATATTATAAAGATAAAATGCTTGATATCCTCGAAATCGCATTCATGCAATTAAGAATATTTCTCGAACACATGATTGAAAATGTGCAGCACCAAGAATTTAACGATCGCCTGGGGTGTACCCAGAGCTGTTAATGCTTGGCTTCACTTCCAGCATTTGATAAAATAAATTTCCAAAAATGTGGAATATGAGGTATTAATCAATTTATGTTGAGCAAGAGTATTATAATTATTATTTAAAAGTAATTATTTCGTAAACAGTTAAAAGATAGGTATATGACGTATACATAAAACATGTCAGAATTTTACGGAGAATCCGAAAGTGCTAAAATAGCCACAGGGTGTTAATTTAAGAAAAAATATTTTTCCTGTCAGACTTTCTTGCGACACCTGTATATCTACATTTGATGTCAAAATATACCCGATCAAAAATCAAATCGACGTGTCCAAAGTTTTCAAAAAGAAATACCTCCTGCTTTTATTGAATTTATCCGTTATTAAATCACAACCCTATATATATATATATATATATATATATATATATATATACTATATATATATATATATATATATATATATATATATATATATATATATATATATATATATATATATATATATATATATATATATATATATATATATATATATATATATATATATATATATATATATATATATATATATATATATATATACAAAATTACGTAATTTATTGTGTTTAATTAAAATCGCCTTTACAAGTTGCTAAGTATTAGACAATATACCCAATAAAATAAAATCAATTATTTAATCTAAAAGTGTAAGTACAGTTATCAATTTTAGTTTTCAATTTGTTTTTGTTGTTGAAAGCAAGGTATATGTCATATCACCTTTTGCTCTTTTCATGATGATTATTTTTTTTAAAGAAAAGTGTGATAAGTATTCATTTTTTTTTTTCCAATTATTGGAAAACAAGTAATAAAACACTGTTTCTTTTGCTAGAAAAACATTTTCTGCCATTAAATAAATTTAGTAAAGTTTTAAATAATGTTTAATAAAGTTGATTTCTATTAAAAATAGTTTACGGCTCTCTAAAAAAGCAATTTTATTATCCTACCTATACCATTTTCCACACAAGTTCTTACTCTTAGTTTGGTTAATCAGAAAGCGTGGAAAATGAAACTTTACTAAAGCGCATAATCAATGATAATATTATCGTGTGATGTAATTTTCAGGCGACCTCGTATGCGGTGCATTTGAACTACCCTGTTTGCCGTCCTGCCCAACCACCTAAGATCATGGTACAGAGAAAGACAATGTAAGGTTGCGTCACTTGGCGGTCCTCAAAACGCACCCTCTTAACTCACACCTATTTGAATATATTCTTTTCAGTTATGGTGTGAAGTCGAGTGATACATAGTACATGAAAATCGTTTACGTAACTGGTGTGCTTTGGTATATCGTGTCCCTAAAAAGTTATTGAATATACCTGGTAATAATAATATTTCAGTGGATAATAGTGAAAGTAGAATAAAAAAACGATTTATTGTTTTTAAATGCTACAGAGTTATATTAATATAAATCATAGATTGAACTATTTTATTAGTATTTATATTGAAAAGAAAATATACTTTCAAATGCCAAGCTTGGTAAAAAGTGCTTTGGGATTCACTACTAGTTTAACAAATTTGCTAATTATACACCCTTCAGAACAGTATCAGAACCGTATTAGAGTTGTGCTTTTCAAAGAAGATGACGATTTTTCAAACCCTTTTAGGAGTAGCATTTATTCATAGGCGATTCCATCTGTAGGTTTCCTAGTAGGCCTGCTAAGGATAAAGTTTACCATTTGTTTTATTGGCTTGAGTAAGAGTACCTTGTGTACCTTCTAATGTATGAATTAGACCACTTAAAGATTGTTCTGTTCACAGGGAATGCGCCCCCAACTCTGCATTCTTGATTTTATTCGGGAAGGCTATTAATCCTAATGATTTCGGCGAAAAAAGCCTTCTTCTCTATCAAACAAACTGTCCTTATAGATATTTTTACCTTCTGCTTTAAATTTGGGAGTATAGTTCCACCTAAAAAGCTCCCAAAAACGCTCCCACGTAGTGTAGTTTTATCTTTTTAAAGTCTGGGTGTTAATAGACTTCACCCAAACCACACTTAAGACCATTCTTTTGGTGTTTAGCCCACCTTCGTGGACTATCCCCAGATAAAATCGGCTGCAATATTTCATTTTGAACTACAAAATTACACAAATAAAAATCACCCATACCCTACACATTTTCAGTACCCATTAATTATCCGTAAAAAGTCTCGGGAGAACAAAAAGTTATCCGAAGCCCGATTATGTCTCGATAAGGCATTTGCACGTAATGCTAAGCATTGTGCCGCATAATGCGCTTTTGTGGGAAATTGAAAACTTATTTGGGTTCATTAGGGAAAAACCCTAAAGATAAGGAGGACCTCTCTTATATTTTCCCCGGTAAAAGTTCACACCAAACCACCGCTCCCGCTTCTCTTTAGTCTCCTTTCTTACAATAAAAAAATTTTTTTTTGGAAAAAAATGGCTTTTATAAAATTCGGGGTAAATAAAGGCATAAGGTTTTAGTACTACAAAAAACTTTTTTATAATTATATAATATTTCTGAAAAATTTTGGGAACGCAACTCAAAGCGTACAGTGTGTTCACACTGGTTTTAATCTTCTTACCCGCCAATAGGGCTTAATCATTTATTTTCTACACTTTCTGGGGGAAGTAAAGCGCGAAACTGAATAAAAGGGTTAAAAGCTTTATAAAAAAACATATTTGATAGGGGATGAAAAAATCCCTTGTTCTCGGATGGCCCATCGGTAGCGAACAAATTCTTGGAACTCGTTGGGAGCGAGTTTAAGTATAGTGCTATTTAAATGATTATTTGGTAAATATTTGGGTTGGGATCTTTGGAATTTTAATATTTCGGTTATCAAAATTATTTAGTTATTTGCATGAATACTTTACACCACCTCCACAAATCCCAAAAGCAAAAAAACAAACAAACTTTTATATATTTTTCCAAAAAAAAATATAAAAACTCATTAATACTTTTAAGGCAACAATTAAAACCCGCTAAAACCTATGATCAAAAATATATAAAAAAAAACAATATTTGTGTTCTGAAACTTACATAAGTGTTTATGTTTAAAAATGTAATAAATAAGTATATTTGAATCCAAAAGGGGTTAAAAAAAAAATTATATTTCATAGTTCATTTTGGAAATCTTTTTATGTGTAAAAATTAACCCGACTTTGGTATTACAGTAAAGGGAAAACCCAAGACTTTTCAAGCCCTAGAGATGTTTTGGAAAATATTAAATTTCTTTTTTGTCGTGAGAAAATAAAAATAAAGACGTTTAAAAAAATATATGCATACATTACTGTACTTTAATGTAGTGACTAAAAATAATAAAAGGTACATCATCAGAAAAGTTTAGGATTTGAAATGACAAATATCTGAATTCAGTGGATACTATTGGGCTGGGTATTTAATTTGGCCAGTAAGGTAAGAATCACTAGGTTTCCTTGACATGTTTAATAACCACAAAATTAAAAATTATATTATAGTAAACAGGGTGTCCTACCACGAACTGCGGCGATTAATTTCTCAAATAGAAAATTTTTATACAGGATGTTCAAAAAATAGGATTAAAAATTAAGTTGAGAAAATTAACAAAAAACTTTTTTACAAAAACCCCCCAAAATTTTTTAACCATATCTTATTTTAAAATTAAAAATAAAAGAGCAATTTAAAACGAAAAGTAACAAAAAACTTTTTTAAGAAAAAAATTTTTAAAATTCCCCTTATTTAATAAAAAATTTTGGCAATTTTCTAATTTTTCTTTTTTTTCCCCAAATTTTATTTTAAAAATTTAAAAAATCTGTTAAATAAGTCCTTTTCAAAAAATTAGCCCAGCCCAGTAAAGTGTACTTCAATCGTTAAGCGGTTCGTCGTGGACCCCCTGTATAAAAACCATAAAGTAAATAGGATTGTTAAAATCGCTCAAACCCGGGCATTTAAAATCGCTTTTGCCCTTGAAAAAGCATTTAAAGGGGAAATAAAGCAGAGAATTTTTTTTATTTTCATATGTCCCCCCAAAACAAAAGGGGCTGTAAATTTTGGGGCCTTTATTATTAAAAGAACCTATTCAGTCCTGTAAATACACCAAATAAAGGCCTTAAATACTTAAAATCAATTGTAAAAAAATATTTACATTAAAAAAAAATACAAAAAAAATTTTAAAAACTTTTTTTGGATTGTTTTGGGAAAAATTTCAGAATAGTTAATCACCTGCATAAATCCTGAAAAAAAAATCAAAAAATGTTTGGAGTCAATTTTCCCCATTTAAAAAGATCAAAGGTTTTTAAGCTTAATTTTTTTCCTTGTTTGTTTTTTTTTTTAAGCATCTTTTTTGGTATTGGGCCTGGTGTTTTCAAAAATCATCAGAAAATTTGATCATCATCCAAGGCTAGGTCATCACCTATGTAAAAAAATAACATATACAACAAAGTGCCAATTAAAAACTATATGTATCTGAGCACTACAAAATATTAAACATTTTATATTTTAACTAAATACCATATTATGGTTTAACTTACCCAGTGCATCTAATTCTGCTGCTAGTTCATCATCATCTATTTCTGGTGTATTATATGATCTTCCTAAAGCTTCCTGAACCTCATCAGCTTGTTCTAACATATCTGCAAGATCATCTTGAACATCCTAAAATAATATCATGCGAAATATTCTAGAAATATTGTTGGATCAAAAATCTTTACTTACATCAATATCATCAATATTAATTTTCTTGAATTCTCTTTTCATAGCTTTCATTCCATCTTTCAGAGCAATTACAGTAGCTTGAGTGTCCTTCACAGTTTGATGAGCAAAATTGGCCTGTTCCATGTTAAAAGACTGGCCTCTAAAATATAACATTAATAAAGGTATCTGTTATTACTGTATCTACAAATTTGTTAAGAATTTACCTTAAATTATCAAGTTGATTCTCATACAATTTCTTTTGTTTAAGAATACGAAGAGCTTTTGCTTTAACTGCATTTTTAGCAGGACCTTCTCGCATCTTTGACATTTGGTCTCGGAATTTACGTAAATCATTTTCTAAGCCGTTTATTTTCTTCTCCTTCCCCCGGGTCTTCATCGACCTAAGAATCCCGACAAAATTTAAAGTACTCCCCCGACTACTTGTTTTTAAAAATGATTTCCCATTTCCCGTCGAATGTTTGGCCAGGTTCTTTGGGGGTTTTTTCCCCTTTCCCAAAAAAACGATTCATTTTGTTTTTCGCCTTTAAAACTTAACAAAAATCTTCAACTTTTTTTAATTAAATTTATAGATGAGTAAGATCTCAAATAAATACGTAAACGTCACTCCGCCACTGTCATTCATGCTTCTTTCCCACTTTAAAAAAAAGAGGCGGGAACTTTTCGTAACAACGGTATACTTTTAAAAGGAGGCACTTGCCCCGCTCGGTAGGCAAGAAAAAGTGTAGGAAGGAAAGAGAAAGAATCGCGGTGTCCTTTTTCTCTCCCTCGTGCGATTGTTAGGAGGGGTATATATTCCGCCTACCAACAAACACATGGCAGCCTTTATAAGGTAATGCTTTTGCATCAACGTGTTCCTGGGAAAAGGCTTGGGCTATACTCCGGAAGCAGGTGATAAATGCGCTAAAATTGTTACGGAGTAGAAATAAATAGCGATATAGGATGCAATTGCCATCTAAAACCAACTAACCACGTGAAAGGTGCGAGAGAGATAGCAACTGCATCCTCTATCGCGATGCGATGCGACGCGTCACCTACATGTAAAGTATCCCTCATGCATTTTATCGCGTCGCGTCGCGTCGCACCGCGTCCGGTGGGCGAGAACCTTTAAGCTCATTGAGCACCATATCCCGGTTTATGTCTCAAGATTAAGCAGCCCGTTGTGGACCATGTGATTGGGGTGTGAAAAAAAATGAAAATCCAACTAAGGTTTTTTTTTCTCAACCCAAATTTGCACGGAAAAAGGGGAAAGAGGTATATCCCTTTTTTGCCACCACTTTAAGCGAGAGAAAAGGTAGAAAGAAAATTTTTTTTTTTTCGCCCAAAGTTCGAGCTGCTAAACGGGAGGCTGCCTCTAGAAAATCTCCCAGGATCAAAATTGAAAACAGCAAAAAAAAAAAAATTTCTTCCCAAACACGAACGTGCCAAAAATATTTTGTTTCGTTGTCCCCTTTGATAACTTTTTTCCCGGAATTTTAAGTTAAAAAGAAGAAATATGGCCGGCAAAGTGTAACGGGTGATTTTTAAAAATGTTTACTAACAAAACAAAAGTAAAAATATTTTAAAAATAAAATGGGATTTACGATAAAAATATTTGGCTATATCATCTAAAAATTCATTTATATCTACTGATGATACGGTAAAAAATTTAAAAAACAAAAAACGTTTTAATTTTAAAACATTGTATATTTTTTTTAACTAAGGTCCCTCTAGACAACAAAAAACAAAATTATATAAAATAAATAATATCTTGAAAATTATTATATAAAAAAGTTTGCTTCAGGTTTAAAAACTATTTCCAGGAATGTTGATTGTCATGGTTGGGGAATCGAAGCTAGAAAACGAAAGATTCTTTAACAAAAAACCTTTTCAGGATCCTGACCAAAGTGACGAAAGAAGACGATGATGCGGTAAAATTTTTCCCAAAATGGTTTAAAAAAACTTTCTGTATGATAGTTATTTTAAAAACCCCATCTCTTTAAAAAAGGAATGGGCCCCAAAGAAAAGTTGCAACGCCGTTTTAAATTTTTTGGGGCGCTAAAATCAAAACCCTAAGATTTATTGGTTGAAATGTTGTGTTTTTGAAGATATCCATCATCAAACTTGAAAATTCAATTTAACCTCATTTAACTCTTTTTCCTCCTTTGTGTGCACAATTATTAATTTTACACTGTTTTTAAAAAATTTTTTTTAACCTGTGATATCAAAATCCCTAGATACAAAATTTTAAGTCTAATCCTCTCTAGATAAAATTTTTTCCCGGGTGTTTTAAAAACCCTCATTCAATGTTAAATCGGTATATAGACTGGGGATCGGGCTTTTAAACTATAACTCCATCATCATCGGCATAGCTAGGATTTTCAAACTTTTATCTAAAAAGTGAAAATGGGACCCACACCAAATTTATACAGATGCTACTGGCCCCAATGGGAACACTTTAGTAAAAAAATTTTTTTTCATTTCGGGTTTGGGAAAAAAAAGTTGATTTTTTTTTCCCCAGAAATTTTACGTTTGAAAAATAAATCCTCAATTTGTATTTTTTCAAAAATTTGACCCAAATTTTATCGGTAAATTTCAAGTTTTGCAAAATTTTCTATGGTTTTTTAAAAAACCATAGCCAGTTAAATTTTTACTCAACAATTTTCTTATGCATATACTTCAGATGCCTCTAACCAAAGAAAAATGCGAATTTTTCCCGGGTAATTTGGAAAGTTACAATAAAATTTAAAAATTCATGAAAAAAAATACAAATACAGGACTCGTTTTTAAAACAGATTTTTCTGGGGCGGGGCAGTAAAAAAAAACAACTTTTCCAAATACCAAAATAAAAATTTTCTTTAAAAAGTGTTCCCCTCGGGGCCAGTAAAAATCCGTGTTTTTCCCAACGATTCAATATTTAAATTTCTTTAAAGGAAACTAAAAGAAAATTTTGAAAACTAGAAACTTTAAAATTAAATTTTCAAGTTTTTACAAAAATATTTTTTTGAAGATTGGGTTTTTAATATTCAAGAGTTTTTAGGGGCTGGGGGTACGGATTTTAAAAATTTTAAAAAATTATCATAATTAAAAAAATTTGTTCATCCCGCGGGTGCCATCTTAAATTCCTTTTTTTTTTCCAAAATATGTGTATCAAATGGAGGAAACTGGCGGGCCATAGTAGTAAATTTCCCGGGTTTCACTGTATTCTGAGTTCCAGCATGTCCAATTCTATAACCTTAGGCAAATCGTCTAAAAAAACCTTAGAACAACCTCAGGAAGGATCTCCCATACGGGTTTAAAAAAAAAAAATTTTTAAAGTATTAAAATTTAAAGCTTTTTTAAAAAAATTCAAAAAATTTTAAAAATTTTTAGCGATTCCTTTAAATTTCCCAAAAATTCAAAAACCTTTAAATCTAAAACCAAATGTTCTTTGACATGAAAGGATCTCCCATGCAAATTAGGGGATCAAAATTTGAAATTGAAAAAATTTTTATTATTTATTGGAAAAATTAAAAAAAAATTTTAAATTTTGGGGAATTTTTTTAATTCTAGCAATGTCCCAAAAAATCTATTGCTCGGGGGAAATATTCTGTAGGACCCAGAAAATTTTCCCTTACAAATTAAAAAGGAAAGCAAAATTTGAGAGTAATAAAAATTTAACTTTATTTAATAAAAAAATTTAATTTTTATTTGGGCAATTTTTTAAATTCCCCTTCCAAAAATTGTATAACATTTGGCAAAAAACTTCTGTAGGATCTTAGAAAAATTCACAATTTGAATTAAAGGGGGCAAAATTATTAAGTACTAAAACTGGTAGAATTTGATGAAAAAAATCAAAAATTTCCCCTGAATTCTAAATTTCTGCAATGTCCAAAAAATTTTAAACTTTAGGCAAATCTTTCCGAAGGACCTTGGAAGGATTTTTGAATTAAAGGGGAAGAAATATAAAGCTTTTTGGCGCAGTCTGGTTTTTCTGCTGGATCCAATTTCAGCTCCATATGTTCCCAAAACCAATTTAAATTTTTTTTTTAGAATCAAAAATAGTGATTTTATTTGAAACAATCCAGTATCAAATGACCTTTATATTTACCCTTTTACATTAGATTTTTATATTATTAAAAAAAAAAAGCTTTAAAATATATAAATATTTTTACTTATACTATTGATATTGGGTTCTTATGATCTCCAAATGGAATCGGATTTGGCATGAGAAACGGGTCCCCCAAAAAATACTGGGCTTTGAAAAATTTGGGAAAACCATTCCGTGGGTGGCAAATAATTTATGTAAATGGAAAAAAAAATTTATTTCCCCAAGGGAAAATTTGATAAAAATTTTCATTTGATGGTTTATTTTAAAAAGAAGGGTTTGGGGACAAAGTCGAAGAGAAGGTTTAAATAAGGGCTGCCCAGCTCACTCAAAACATTTAAATTTACCAATGAACCCATTTATGGAATATCCAGATTCGATGGCTTTGGCCTTTTTCCCCTCAAAAAAATACAGGTTGTATCTAAAATTTCCGGAAGCCCGGGAAACTACCCTCTAAATATCTGCTGTGTTGCGACCTGAATTCAAGACTTGATTGGATTAATTTTTTTAAAATTTAGTCCCCATCATTGATTTTCCAAATTAAATTTTTTAACTATGGACTTTACATTACAAAAAATGGTGAAGTCGACAGTGATTTCCTAATTTGGATCCAAGGAGTGTGTGGAAAAATTTGGTTTCCTTTGAAAATTATGACGTACAAAATTTAATTTTTAGCACAGTTTATTTTTTTTATTTTGTGTTTTATTTTTTAAGTACCTGAACAATATTTCCCAATGGTACTCAAAAAAACTTTAAAATACCCAAATCCATCTTTTTAAAGTGCTGCATAGAACAAAAAAAAACCCAAAAAACCATCAAAAGATTAGCTTTACCCCCTATTGGTTGGTTTTGCGATAAAAACAAATCTGACGGCTGCACGTCATGCTTGAAACCGTGGAAGGGTAAGATTTTATAAAGTTTTTATCCGTAAATAAATGGGCCCAAATCATTATAGTTTTTTTTATAATTAAATGTCTAGATATCTGACTGCGCCATGGCATCTGGAATCCGGTAGATTCCCCTAAATAAAAATCAAAACTTTTTTAGGTAATTTTAAAGCAATTTTTAAGGCCTTTCCGTTTTTATATTATAACAAAAGTACCTATATTTTTACTCATAAAGACTGTTTAAAATTAAAAAAACCTACAAAATAGTTTGAACAAATCCCGTTTCCAGCTTTTAAAGTTGAATTAAAAGCCATTTAATACTTTACTTATGGTTTTGAAAAAATTTTGAAAATACTGAACCCTACGGTCGCCCAAAATTTCGCGGCGGCTACTAGTCCGTTGGAGGGAGGCATCCACAGCAAAGAGAACGAAGGCAATGGCATCGGCCGGGCCCGTCCAGGTCGGCCAGCGCCAGTCTCAGTCAGTTTTCCCAAAACTTCAACAATTTTTCTCAACTGTAATAAAAATGTAAAACCATGGCTTTTAATCCACAATTTTAAAACCATTCTGCATTTCCCCCTTTTTCACGGCAGAAAGGGGCCTAATTTGTTTAAGTTACGATTGAATAAAAACTATTAATGCAACAATTTTCATTTTTCGGGGGCTCAAAGTATATGTTATTGACTATCATTTCTCAAAAAAACAGCTCTTATATTGAAATTCAAATATACGAATTTTTGAAAAAAGGTCTGTTTTAGGGGTTTTTCCGGCTTTCTCGGTGAAAAAATTGGTGAGATTTCCCAAAGGTTTTTAATTCTTTACAAACTCTTTTATTTAAAAAAAAGAAAAAAAAGGCCTTTTTAATAATTTGTTTAAAATACCTGAAAATTGGTTGGAAATTTTTATTTAGTAATCTCAGGTTAGTTGTGGTTAGTTAGATTATGCAATTTTGAGGTTATGTCAGTAGGGCGTCATAACTCAAAAAATGGGAGCTCGATCAAAATCGGCAATTAGCCCGATAAATAAAACCTGACAAACTTCAAAACTGCCAGTCTAGGGCCTTTCCCAAAATACTTGTGGTTTACTTCTTGAAGGCTTTATAGCCATTTTCTCTATTCACAATCCCTAAGACTCACAGACACTAAAGTCCCGTTCTGCCGAAACCCCCTTGATTTAATCCATTAAAAGAACCTTTTCTTTTAAACCCTCAAATTATTAAAAACTTTAGAAAAAAAACAAAGGGAAAAAACGGTAAAGGCAAGGAAAAGAATAAGTTTCTTCTTGTTATGTCAAATTCGAAAAAATGTTCGGCTAAGAAAAAACCCCAAAGTCGTTCGACTAAGCGGGAAATTTGAATTCAATTTAAATGTCTGCGTGTATTTATCCATTTTCTTTTTTAATTTCCAATGCGTTGGAAATGTTATTTTCAGTTTATTTCTGCCAGTATTCTTACATTCAACACACAAAATTATTATGCACCATTTTTAAGTTTTTTATCTAATTGTTTCTTTAAATCAAGCATGCTTTAAAAATTTAACTGTCCCCCCCATACATTCCGCCCCTGCCAATATTCTATAAATTGGCAAGGCAAATGGGATACCTATGGTATGACCGCAATGAAAAAAGAACGACAAAAATTTTTCCTAACCCCTATAAAAAAAAAGACGGTCGACGGGTGCCTAGATTCCGTTGGGATATTGTGGGCACTGTTTCATTCTTAAAAAATATTGATTGCAATTTTAGAAATGTTTTAAAAACCATCATTTATAAACTTTTCATTTAAAAAGTTAGGGCCTTAACAAAAAAAAAAATTTTAAAAAATTTTAGTTTTTTAAAGAAGGGGTTAAAAGATACTTTAATATTGCAATTGGTATTTATTATTTTGTCGAAAAGAACAAACCAAAAAATTTTTATTTTTACTGGATTAACATTGTGCCCGTCCCTTCACTTATTGCCGCCGAGGGCCCAGTTGATGCACTGAATAGTGTGTGCAAAAAGTGTTGCCATATGGGGATAAACAAAAATCGTAAATACAATGACGAAAAAAGAAAAAAATCGTGAGGAATTGAGGAGATTACAAATTACTTAATAATTTGTTAAGGAAAACCAATGACAATGTTAATACATTTTTTAAAACCCCAATGTAACTTTACATTACCCCAAATTTAAATATTAAAACTAAATAAAAAAAAGAATTAACATAAATTTGAAATGTTGACCTAGCATAATCTGGCCCAATAGGCACTACTACATTATCTCATTTCAGAACCCGTTTAAGTCAGTATTACCCTTTTTAATCGCTATATAATATGTCACTCTACCTCTTTCGTATCATGTTGTTATTGATAAAAAAACAAAAAATTTTGTCGCCAATTAAATTTTTTCTAAATAAAATACTTTCGATGGTTTTGACTTTAGAAAAATTTTTGATACGAGACGGGACTGCGTGAAAATGTAAACATTGCAAACAAAAAAATTTTAACCACCTTTCCTGCAACCCGGAAATCCCATGTCTTTCCCTGCTCGATAACCGCTTGTAGGCGTTATCATTCACTACAGGGACGAAGTAAATTATAATTCAAATGAAATATTTTATTTGAAAATAAATTTATTTAAAAATCGTCAGAGTTCTACCTTATTCGTAAGATCGTAAACCCAACCCAAAATCTGAATCTTGAATAATCGTGAGATCTGGCATCTTTGAGTGTGCGTGTGTTTGTTGTAGTCCGGCCTAAGCATTCCCCTCTTCTTCTTAGGTCGGTAGAAGAGGAACCCAAGCCGCTTCCCGTTTCGGTCTAATCTTTTTTCGCCCCAAGCCTTTGCCTATTAAATTGACATCTCCTTTTATCGCACTAAAAATCTCCGCACCTTAGAAATTGGTTTGCCAGACTTGTATAGAAAAATCTTTAAAAAATAAGCATGGGGCGTCCATTAATTACGTGAGGTTTTTAGTAAGGGGCGGGGTCACGCCGAATTTCGCCTAACCTCATGTGTGGGAAAGGGGGTTGTCTCGGCAAATACCACGTAATTTTTTTCCAGAAACAGTGTAAAATTTGCGAGAAATTCTATCCTACAAAAGCTACCTAATACAGTTATCTAATGTAACACAGTGATATTTTCTGACTATGATTTTAGACTTTTTTTCTTGGTTGTTTAAATACTAGTCTTAAATCTTCTTAAAAATTAAAAAAAAACAAACCATGTTTTTTTTTAAATACATCCAACACAAGTACCAAAAAAATCATTGTAAACTGTGTTGTGTGTAAAGAAAAATAGATCAATATTTAAATAAAGTTTCATTTTCAATGAGGACATATTTAACACTATTTAGTATTTTTAAGGTTTGGTTGAGCACAATGAATCTGCTAAGACAGTCAGTTTTGAACAGACGGATGAATTACCATCTTCTCCCGACAGCGGAGGTAAAGAGAACATTATCGTCTTCAAAAGGGTGGGAAAAAACAAAACAATACCCAATTTTTAATTTTAAGAGGTTTATTGAATCCTTACAATATTGTCATCTTCCTCTTTGTCCAGTTTTCTGTCCCCATAGTTCCTCATTTTCTAAAATTTCAAATTTCCCAAAAAGGGGGTTTTTAAATTTTTTTAACTGTTTTTAGAGATCCTATTCCAATATGTGTTGTTATAAAAGGGTTTATCTTTTAACGTTTATTAAATCTCAATATTTTAAGGGGGGATTTTGGGCCCTTAAGAAGAAAACTTTGAAACGTATTCTAAACGTCCTATTTTTTGAGAAAACGGTTTGGGAAAATTTTCAAAATAAATCCTTTAATATTAATATCTGTAATACCCTCTAAAATATTTTTAAGAAAATTTGGGCCACATGTACTATATATCAAAAATTTTTAATGTACCATTTTTTTTTATTTCCCCCAGTGGCGTTCGTCAAATTTGACCTGCCTATTTTTGGGAAACATTGATGGTACGCCACTGATTTCTCTTAAAAAAAAAATTTTTTGAAATCCCCGCATTTTTGGCCCAAAATTAAACATTAACCCTCCGATGCACGGTTTTTGCTAAAAAAAAAACGGTTTCTCTGCATATAAAGAATATTTGGTAAACAAAAAATCTTTTGCAGAAATATCTGGATTAATTTTTTAAAGGGCAAAAAAATGCGTTGAAAACTAAAAAACCCAAAAAAAAATAAAAAAAGAAATAAAAGGGTTTTCCCGTTCTGGCTGTATCTTTATGTATTTTTTCATAAGAAAACCCCTTTTCCATTTAAAAATTTCCAAGATCTGCATCCCAAAATTAAAAATTTTTCCACATTAAAAAAGAAAATAAAATTTAACATAAAAATGTGATAAAAATCTTTGTGTAAATTAAAGGGTTACCCCAAAATTTTAATTTTAAAGTAAAAAATTAGCATTATAACGAATTTTATTTAAAATTTGTAAAATATTGAAGGGAATGACCCTTAAATTTTATCAAATCTTTTTGCTTGTGGGGGGAAATAAGTCTCTGTACGACGGAACATATTAATAAAAGGCTTTTTTTTTCTTGAAATTGTTAAATTTTTAAGTTCACATTCCACCACCGGGGGCAGCACCTAATGGAACACAAATTTAAAATAGTCGGTTCTAAAATGCGTGCCCCCATCAAACCAAACCTTAAAATAAAGATAAAACCATTGTGATATAACTTTAAGGTTTATTTTGTTTTGTTTACAAAAAAAAACGGTATAAAAAAAAAAACCCGTTACAGTCATGTTTTCAGACCTTTTTTTTGGTTCGAAACAGAAATATTCTCAATTTAATATTTCTTACATTCAATTTTAATTTTTTTGTTTCCCCCGGGGTTAAAAAAGATAAGATGATCATGGATGTCTTCCGCGTGGAAGCACCCCTTTATAAGTCTACCAGGTTCATATTGCCAATAAAAAATTTTGGGGTGGAGATGTTGATGTGCATTTTGGTGAGTTAAAAAAAATAAAAAAAATATTTCACGGGAGTCCCAGTAATTTAAGTATTCTATCTGTTTCTGAAAAGGAACCAAACCATATCTTAAAGGGGGGAATCATCCTTTAAGCCCCATATGTAAACAATTTTTTTACCTGCAACACTGTTGTGCAGTAAGCTAAAGTATTGGAAACCCAATAAACCAAACCCCTTAATAGATCGGCTTGCAACGGGCTTCAATTCAATTCTCTTATTTGTAAGTGGGACCCCCGCTTACTTGTTCTTTAACCTAATATTTTTTTATTAGTAAACAATAAGCTCCCAAATATTTTGGCAGGTTTATTCTTTATAGATCAAAGAGAAAAAGGTTCTTAAAAATTTCTGTCAGATTCTGCCGGATTTTTGTGTAACATTTTTACTTGAGGCAAATATCAAATGATATCGCCCCGGGAAAAACGAAGCGTGTGTGTTTTTATTTTATTGTCTCTTATTAAGCTATTTTCATTGATTTTTAAAAGGATAAAAAAGCAGCGTGCGTAACTAGTTATTCACGAGGAAAAACCCGGGACGGATGGGCCTTAAAAATTTTCCGGGCATTTGGGTGATGCGGCCCTTTCAAAGTTTTTTCACCTCCTTCCCTCCCACACATATAATAAATTCCTGCCTTATGAAGTATTTTATATTATGACCTTCACCAAGAAATAAGCAGCAAATCACCAATTCGAAAAAATTAATTTTTAAAAAGAATTTCATAGTCTTTTTCTTCATCGACTTCATCATTATCTTTGATTTCCTCCTTTGTCTTCGCGTCCCGGAAATCTCCGTCATCATTGTCTTCAGCTTCGATTGAACTCAAGTCTTCTTTTAAAATTTTGGGCCGGTTTCTCCCCGCAAAGTGGATCAATTCTTGTCTCAAACGTTGGTGGTGGGCCCAAATGACTCGTCCTATGTTGTATCCAGTTGGACTGAAAACATTTTAGCTTGATTTATTTTTTCACTTATCGCTTTTTGCATTAAACGTTTGATAGCCAAAATAATGTAATTAATTGTAGTTTTTCATATTAAGGTCGCAAAACCTGTTCTTCTTTTGTGTCCAGCGTCATGTGCTGTTTTGCTATCTGCGATAGCTTTGCCAAGATGGGAATTCAGGGTCGAATCGTATTTTCTTAGGAGTAGGACCAATTCTAAAAAAATCCATGATCTAATTCAGGTCAATCGAAAATTTGGCAGCCATTTTTACCTCGATCTCAAGCCATTACACTGCATTATTTTGATCCCAAAAAGAATGCTTGAGCGCTAAACGAATACTCGACTGACCGTTTCTTTAATACAGGGATAATATGGCGAAAATCTTTAAGCTTTTTTCTGAAGAATAAAATACACTTACGAACCTTATTTCCATAAAAAA
>JAHBCN010006116.1:50857-62229 GCA_019359885.1 Listronotus oregonensis | reverse complement strand
TTGCAAATTCTAATATGAATTATTTTTAACTGGAGTTTTTAGATAAAAAAATTAAAAATTCCAGGACCGCCACTATACAGAGGGCGGTAGACATAATTTTTCTTAGTGATGGGCCTAGTCAGGCTGACTTGAGTACTGACTCAAATATCTAATAGGTACTCACATTTCGAGTACCGAAAATACAGTGTTCGAATACAAGTACTTTAGGTATTCCAATACAAAAAAAAAAATAATGTCAAGTTGTTGGCTCCTGACACTTGTGTTTTTTATCGGTTTGACGTTTTTGGTTACATTACAAATACTTGGCGCTTTAATGAGAATTGAAGATTGCTCATGAAGATTACTTACGTGATTTAATCATTAATAGTTACAAAATTTATTTTAATTTACCTAAAAAAAATATTTTTTTCTGAATGTAAAAATTAAATTTTTTATTTGTTCATTGTTCTTATTTGTTCTTAGAAAAAATTAAATTGACTGATAGTATGTAAAAATTTATAATTTAAGATTAAAATGACTGATTAATTATTGGTAAAAGTATATGATTTAAAAATGAAAAATTGATTAGGTATTTGATCCATTATGTTACTATTATATTTTTTTTAAGACTTCTACTACCGTCAACGAATAAACATCGACCCTCAATACAAAACAATATTTGAGTTTAATTAAGTATTTAAATACTAGAATTAGTATTTAAATACAAATGCCAGTCCCTGGACTCAAGTGCTGAGTAGAATATTTTTTTAACGAATACCAATACACTTGAATATCAAAAATATCCAACGTTTCAACCTTGCATAAAAGAGTAAGACTAAGTAACTGGGAAATTGGCAGAAACACAGTATGGCTCAGGAATGTCCTGTTTAATTTTTCTAGCTTCACAAAAGTATTAACTATTCATTAGCTAATAACTCATAATGTTCTATATGTTGATAGGCCTGTCTGCGGGAGAGGATTTTAATAAAAAAACTTTTGATATTTTATAGATGAAGTTTCTATAAATCTTGCGTTTTGTAATGTTAATTTACTTGTTTTGCTCTATACAGGGTGTTAATTAGAAAATTTCTAATGCGAATAACTCGAAAAATAAAATAGTTTAAAAAATGTAATGTTGCTTAAATGTTACACAAATAGTAGGTGGATCTTAAATTCACTATACCTCAGTCAAAAGGTAAGTCACCCCGACTAAAATTTCAAATAGCAACACCCCTTATGTGATGTTTTAAATTAAAGATATCACTGAGTAGTACCCACCTGTAGAAATTTTTTTCTTTTATTTAATAAGGGAAAAGAACATAATTCGAGTAAAACAAACTGTATTTTATTAAAATGCTATTTTATTTCATTAGATGTCAAAATACATTTTATTTTGTGAACAAAAGTGTAATCTATTTTCAAATTCCATTATGACATTTTAAAATCCTTCTCTTGGAATATATCTGCATTCTCTGATAATACGTTATCGAAGATCTTCTAATAAAGCAAGTTTTGTTTTAAATACAACACCTAGAGAAAAAAAATCAATTGGTGTATGATCAGGAGATCTAGCCAGCCTTTCTATTGGCCCTCTCTGTCCGACCACTGACCTGGAAAAGCGTCATTCAGAAATTGCCTGACAGAAAGAACATAGAGGGCTGGTGCTCTGTCTTGTTGAAAATGTATAAAACTTTTATTTAGGTTCCGGTTTCCATCAATATCTAATTGATTCTTTAGTTCCTGGACAATGAGATGTTGAATAGTGGTGTCTAACATTTTCAAGTAAATATCACCATTAAGGTTGGCATTAATAAATAAATAATGGCCCGAAAGTAATATCACCTAATATTTCCGCCCAGATATTTATATTTTCTGGGTACTGTATGTGTCGTTCCCTGAACAAATGTAAATTTTTATCACTTCAGTATGTTTTTTTACAGAACTATTAAAAAAAAAACGTGCATTCGTCGCTAAATCAAATATTTTTTAACAACTGGGGGTATCACGCAATACTTCTGTCATTTCCTTGCAAAATTGATTAGGGGCATTTTACGTTACTCCTAAAGAATTTTAATTTTGTACGAATCAATATGATTACGTTTAATTAGCTGAAGAACAGCTTTATGAGAATTTCCTGTAATCCTTTGACATTGACGTAGATACCTTGTAGGATACATAACAAAATGTCCTAACACTTCCACTTGTGCCGCCTCATTGTGTACTCTGTTAAACCCTTTTCTTGTTTGCCACTAATTTTGTTTCTTTAAATTTAAGAATCAGTTATCTGACATAAGTAAGTATGACTTACATTTTGTCCAGGATTTATTTAGTTAAAAGCTGCAGCAGTCCTTATTGCACAACGATTTTCAGAACCATAAAAAAAACACCATCTGCATTCTTTCAGTCGAACTGCAAACTATGTTTAATGACTTTGCAGTACAACCTGGGTTAGGTATGGTTATTTTTGTATACTATAATTAATACGTACTGATACGTATTTATTTATTCACCGTTTGCTAACATTCCAAAGCAAAATAACGTAAACATTTTTAAATAAGTTGTTGGCTCCTGACACTTGTGTTTTTTATCGGTTTGACGTTTTTGGTTACATTACAAATACTTGGCGCTTTAATGAGAATTGAAGATTGCTCATGAAGATCACTTACGTGATTTAATCATTAATAGTTACAAAATTTATTTTAATTTACCTAAAAAAAATATTTTTTTCTGAATGTAAAAATTAATTTTTTTATTTGTTCATTGTTCTTATTTGTTCTTAGAAAAAATTAAATTGACTAATAGTATGTAAAAATTTATAATTTAAGATTAAAATGACTGATTAATTATTGGTAAAAGTATGTGATTTAAAAATGAAAAATTGATTAGGTATTTGATCCATTATGTTATTATTTATATTTTTTTTTAAGATTTCTACTACCGTCAACGAATAAACATCGACCCTCAATACAAAACAATATTTGAGTTTAATTGAGTATTTAAATACTAGAATTAGTATTTAAATACAAATGCCAGTCCCTGGACTCAAGAGTTGAGTAGAATATTTTTTTAACGAATACCAATACACTTGAATATCAAAAATATCCAACGTTTCAACCTTGCATAAAAGAGTAAGACTAAGTAACTGGGAAATTGGCAGAAACACAGTATGGCTCAGGAATGTCCTGTTTAATTTTTCTAGCTTCACAAAAGTATTAACTATTCATTAGCTAATAACTCATAATTATACATATTTTTGTATACTATAATACGTACTGATACGTATTTATTTATTCACCGTTTGCTAACATTCCAAAGCAAAGTAACGTAAACATTTTTAAATAAATAAGGAATCGATTCTCGTTAAAAGGTCAGAACAAAACGGAAATCTTTTTGAGCATCTAATCAAATAAAACAGCATTTTAATAAAATAAAGTTTGTTTTACTTAAATTTTGTTTTAATCGCCTGTATGAAACGAAAAAAAATCTTGTGCAGATGGGTACTACCCAATGAGACCTTTAATTAGAGATATCACAAAAGAGGTGAAGTCATTTAAAATTTTAAAGTTAGGGTGTGGGGTGCCTAGGAGGTGACATATCCCTTGACTAAAGTATTAGTATACAATTTTTTAACTATTTTATTTTTCGAGATATTCGCATTCAAAGTTTTTAAATTGACACCCTGTGTGTCTCAATATACATATAGTAAAATATGAATTAATTATCATAGTTCTTGAATGCTAGCACTAATGCATACATTATTTTTTTTAACGACAAGATTAGGCCTATATTGCGAATTTGTCTTACGCGTTAAGCATAATAATGTTACCTGTCTTTTATTTTAAAGTAATTTACTGTATCGCTTATGGTGTTTAGACACGTTCATATTAAACTTTGATTGCTAAGACTTTATACACGGTAACCTGCGATTATGGTTTGATCTGCTTAATATGGTTTGCAAATTTTATTATAATTTTTTTTTCACATAATTACTTTGTATAATGATTCCCCAAGTGTTACTTAAAAGTACACACTAGAAATGTACAACAAAACTAAAAAGGCAGAAAGAGGTTAAAATATTGGTAAACTGGTAAATTTTTGTAAAATCTATGGTCAAGTAAGCATTGTTCCACATTTGATATTTGCAAACAATGTTTTAATTAGCATATTTTTTATTCTTTTTTATCTAATTCTGTAATTGGTCTAAGAGGTATTTAATTAATCGACATAATTTATGAAGATTAAAGTTAAAATTTCTTCCAAATGGTTAATTTTTCTTGTGGCCGGTAATTGAAAGCGATGTTGTCGATACCATTAAAAAGTTAAAGAATTCTAATTGCTATGACATCTACGAATTAATACCAAAATTGTCAAGCACTCTTGTAATACTCTAGCTCCTATTTGACTTTTTAATTAATAAATTTTTTCTGAAGGAACCTTCCCTGATGCTCTGAAGGTGGCAAAGGGTTCGCCCATATTCAAAAAGGAGATCCTAGTCAAGCAGAAAATTATCGACCATATCGATATTGCCCATATTTGGTAAAATATTAGAGTCTATTCGAAGGACAGACTTACGCTTATTTTGAAAATTTTAAAATTTGGCTAGTGAGCAGTACGGATTTAGAAATGGCTGTCCACTAAAATTTTTTTGGGTCGTGAGCGACATAGTTCGGGTTTATCGTGGTGGGAAGGACTGCTAGCCTGTGTGATCTAAGCCGAGCCTTTGACTGTGTCTCCCCCCCAAAGGTTGGATAAGCTGAATTATTATGGTGTTAATGGAGTACCCCATCGCCTCCTTGAATCTTATCTGCAAAATAGAAAGCAAGTAGTTTCAATTCACAGTGGTTTTCTGATGAAAATTATCTAACTTCAGGCGTGCCCCAGGGCTCAATTTTGGGCCCCCTATTGTTCATCATTTACATAATGACTTTAGCACTGACTGTCACCAAATAAAAGCATATTGTACGCAGATGATTCTACCATTATTACCTCTGGTATTGACGAAATTTCTGTTAATCAACGACTGACGAAGTATTGGGAAAACCCAAAATTATACCAGTAACAGTCTTAAGTTAAACACAGATAAAACTCAAAAAAATTTTTTTTAGTTTTAATAATAATCTTATTATGGGAGCACACGTTAAACTTCTGGGTCTTGTGGTGGACGATGGTTTGAAATGGTTTGCACACATTGATATGCTCTGTGCCAAATTAAGTAATCAAATTTATTTACTGAAACAGATAAAAAGGTCTTTTGATACGCAAATTTTGGTAATGGTATATTTTGCCAACCTCCATTCCCTGTTAAGTTATGGGACTGTCCTATGGGGCAATTCATCTCATCACGACAAAGCTTTTTTAAATCGAAGAGGGCCGTAGGGGCTTGCGGGGATCGGCCCTCTCGAATTGAACCCGCACAGTTTGGGATTATGCCACTTCCTTGCATATACATATATCAAACACTTCTTAAGATTCATAAAAATATAGATAAATTTACTAAGCTGTCGTACAATCACTCCTACGGGACACGATCTTCAAATTTACTATTACTCCCAGGCATCGACTCGCAAGCTGGGACGGCCTCTCTGAATATTTCACTATACAATAAGCTTGGCAACCCTGTATGGGCTTTAAAATTTTAAAATTTAAAAATAAATTAAAAAAAAATTTTTTACAAAAATGTTTTTATTCTGTCAAGGAATATAAGGAGGCGCCACCAGTGAATTAAATTTCATGTATGGCTATTTTTGTATTTTTATTGATCATATTTTATATATCACGTTTGTAATATTGCGTTTTCTGTTTTATACCTTTTAAATTTTTTTTATGGTTACTTTGGTGATTTTTTTGACCTGCAACAAACATGTAAATGTAACGTTGTCAAATAAATGTATATCTATCTATCTATCAATATATTTTTTTTGTGTGATTTGTAGGTAAAAAAAAAATTAAAATAAACACCAATTTTTAAAAACAACCTGTTTAGGGAAACCCCTTTTACCGGAAAAAGATTATTCTTATTTTTTTTTATAATAATTCATAATGCAATTCGGGGAAAAATTTGGGAAAAACCATTTTTAAAAGGGTTGGACAACTTTTTTCAAAAAAAAATCATTTTGAAAAAAAGAAAAAAGTCCAAATTTTTTAAAAATTAAAAATGTAATACTTTTAAAAAATTTGTAAATAAACCCTTAGTTAGTTATAAAACTAAAAAAGTTGTTTAACCGATAGTAACAGATTGCTACCATATTAATTTGGAAAAAATTCTTCAAATTTCCCCCATTTTCAAAACAAATGGTATCTTGTAATATATCGTAGGAAAGGAAATTTTAGGTCTAATGTTACGGCGTATAAAAATACAAGAGATTCCACTGAAAATGTTTGTCTTGGGTCCACTTCCAGCTAAACTGATATTTTATATCCGGATAAATGACTGCTGCCTACACTCTATATAGTACAGTCAGTGACGGTTTTCACCTCGCAATTTTTTGACCCAATATCAAAAAATCTAAAATTTGAATAGAAATATGGGAATAGCTTAAGGAACAAAAGTTATATATTGCCGATGGTTGCTTTTTTTCTAAATAACCAAAGAAATCGATATAAGAACAAATTCTAAGTTATTTGCATTTGAAAATACCGAACTTTCATAAAAAATGCATGTTTTTAACAATATTTCATAAATAACATAAAAACTTTACATTGTACCAAAAAAAGTGTTTTGTAACAAAATGTTAAAAACAATATAGCTGCATTATTAACCGAGTTATGGCCCGTTGAACTTTTGTTTAATAACAGGAAAAGTACTTGGAAATACTTTTAAAATTTAGAAGCAAGCATTTAAGTAAAAAAACCTCTCCTTTTTGACCCTTGGAACTAAATTAAACTCAAATATTTAAAAAACTAAGGGTTACAAAAAAAAGAACTTTATATATCTTTATAGCCCTTGATATTCGTCGTTGGATCGGTTGAATAACTTAAACTTTGCATTTACGTTGTCGGTTTTTAATTTAATTACCTAGGTAGAGTTAACAGTAAAAAAAGAAACAGTTTTAAAAAATAAAAGTGTTTTAATCACTAATAATTTATATTTTAAAAATGATTTTTATACAATAAAATATAAATTATAATTTAAACAATAAAATTATTTAGAAAATTACACATAGTAGACTACAACACCATCAGTAGAAAAATATTTTTACCTTTTCTTTGGAAGGGGTAGAATACATCATAATATTAAAAATTGAGGTAGTTTTAAGGGTTAAAACGTTACAGTCAATCCTAATTTGTGGTAATAACATTTTTTAAAATTCTTATTTCTAATAAGAATTACATTAAAAAATTTTAAATTGTTAGGAACTAATTTTTTGTCACGTTGCGATATAAGGGGTAGTTTTTAAGGGTTGCAATGTTGTTACACGTTACGGTATCATCTTCCATGCAAAAATATCCATTTTACCTACTGAAACATAATTTGAATCTACAAAAAGCTTCAATCGGCGATTCTCTGAACTTAATTACCAATTTTCATGAAAATCCGTATTGGTTCAAAGAATTGCGAGGTGTTACCCTGTTTTTACCGTCACTGACTGGACTAGTAATTGCATTCCAAAGTTTAAAATTACATTTTTTGTAGTAATGACGGAGAAAAGCTATTTGCAGTACGTATTTATATACATATAATATGTAGCACTTTTGACCGCATTGTACTACCGAAAGTAAATTGACACAATTCATAACTATGTAATATACATTTTCTAAAAAATAACCGAAGCGTAAAAATACTGAACGTAATAATATAATAATAGACTTATAAATATCTTACGCCAATCAATTTGAAATTATAAAATTATTATGCATTTTTAAGACTTACAAACCTTTTTAACTAAATCGATCTTATATTAATAAAAATATATTTTGGTTTTTTAAGTGTGCTGACTGTAAACAGTGTGTCCGCTTAAGTTCTTAGTAAGTTTATATATATATATATATATATATATATATATATATATATATATATATATATATATATATATATATATATATATAAACAAAAATTGTATGTATTAAATGAGACTTTTTTTATATAGAGATTCGTAATAATCAAATATTAGCCTTGTAAAAAAATATTTTTGAAATTTTAAAGTTTTGTTAAAAATCGTTGCAACAAACTTGGCGGTTAGCTCAAAAAATATAAATCCAGTTAAATTTTGAAAATACGCGTAAATTTGAAAAAAGTTATTAAAGACTGAAAAAAAATATGTATTAATCAGGGGTAATTTTAAATTTTTTTAAAGAAAAAATAAAACATCAAATAGGAGGCCATGACTTGGTATTTGGGCCCAACTTTTAATTCTAAATAACTTTTCTATTTAACATTTTGTTATATTTTCTGAAATAAGGTTACTTTACTCTTAAGAAGTTTTTAATTTCTTGCCATACGCTGTATATCCTTTGACTTTTAATAAAATTAACCACTAAAAATATGGTTTGGGACCATGCACCATAATAAAAAAAATATTTTAACAAATTACAAATAAAAGTTTCCTATTTTTTGCAAACTTATTGCACCACACTGTATACAAAGTAATTGAGATTCGACCTTTACTATGAAAATTATAAGAGGAACAAGGATGATTAATTTGGGGCACAGTTGCACATTTATGAGGCCAACAATATGTCCTTTAGAAAGTTTTAAAATTCTGAGTATTTCCGGAGTTATCCGAGAAAAACCGTAATTTTGGAAAATAGTTCTTATTTTTCCTGGCTTCATTTCAAAACGGATTTTAAGATAGATTGCACATTTGCATTGTCACTTTTTCCGCGTTATGTGATGGTGCTTTCAGATTTCACATCCAACGTTTCGTCACTCGGCCACCTTCATCAACTTTATTTTTTCTTATGGACGCCATATTGGATTTTAACGTAGTTAGTAGTGCTCTTTATTCTGGTTTTAACAATATATAACATGTTATACTTTAAAAGCTGGTAACCTTTTTATGATAAAAATCTTTTTAATTGGCCTTGATTTCGGCGATTCTTTTTTCTTTTTTTTTTTTGTAAAAAGAAAATGTTAGTTAAGATTGTTAGTAAAATTGAGTTAAAAATAATGCTCTAATACACATTTAATAGAAACATTTAACAAAATTTAAAACGAATATGGCGCTTTTTACTAGTCATGAATAAAATTGCTTGTCTACAGTTCAATGAAAATTTGTTTTATGAACATACTACAACATATTAGTATTTTTAAAGTAAAAATAACAATTAAAAAGTAAAATCTTAACCAGATAATTCCAAGCATTAATACAAACAACATTAAAGTAAGTATTCAAAATGACGTCCTTTCTCTTGAATAAATAATCGCACACATCTAATTAGATTATTAACAGCCCTAAAAATATCTTTTCTTTCAAGTGTACGCTAGACGGTTCCATGATAAATTCTAAAGGTTTTGTACAGTAGCATATTCTTGCTACTTATACACTGTTTTTCAGAATGCCCTACAAAAACTAATTCAAAACTGTAAGGTCAGAGGACCGTCACCTAATAGGTTCCGCATTTTCTATCTACCTATGTAAAAATATATCATTTAAATATTCTAGATTGCTCTAGTATTGTGTGCAGAGGCTTCGTCATGTTAAAATCTTGTAAAATAAGCCCTTTTGGAATTTTATTGCTGTAAAATATTTGTAAAAAACTTTTTTTCAGGTAGCCATATGCTTTTCGTTTTTAGTTAATACATCACTAAGATTACATTTGGTAAGTACACGTTTTAGTAATCCTATAAACTAACAGTTTCAAACCAATAAATTTACCCACACCTTAGATATCCAGGCCTGAATATAAGTATCTCATTGTTGGAATTAAGGTTTTTTGTTGTATATAAACATAATAAAACAACTGTGATTTTATTTTACATTTTTATTAACTGAATTAATATACATATTAAGACTGCTGTTATATATTGCATACGTATTATGGAGAGCCTTATTGTTAAAAAATTAAAGGTAGGTAACATATCGGGGACCACCCCAGCCTTAGTGAACCCCGATTGGCATCCACGTTAGAACCTTGTAAAATATGTGACACTTCTTACTTTTTTATATCCTATTTTGCATCAAATTCGATCTTCTGTAACAAAAAAAAAACACAAAGGTTAAAATAATATTGTTAAAGAAAAATTATAATAAACCGGTACATTCTCAAAGATAGAGCTTTAAATCAGACGGATTATATAAAATAAAACAGACCATTTACACATTATAACTGATATCGGTTCTAAATTATTTTTACTTAGCAAATTCCTAAGTTGAAATAAGCTGTGAAAAATATAGATAATTTCTGATAAAAGCTGACAAATAAATTTATGACTTTCTTTTAGCCGCTTAGAAAGAAACTCATTTTAATCGATTAGATGTTAAACACATTAATGATATTCCTGTAAACTGTAAAAAAGTCATGCTTGCTCTCAGTTAGCTGTTACTAATTATTCCAGTAACTGAAGACCTGAAAGTACCCAAAGCTGTAAATAATTTGTACAGTTTTCATTTGTGGCGCAATTTTTAGGTCTTTGCGGATGCTTTCTAGCGAGAAAAAAGATCACCTTGAGGTCTACAAAAATGGTCGTTACCATTTTTTTTGCAACACCAATATTTTTCGCAAAAACGGCCGTCGAAAAATCCATAACATTCCACACTGGATATAAGTGGTAGTAGGCTAAAAAATGTAGATGGGCAAAACAATTTTTAATCAAAACGCAAGAAGATGGTAAAGGAAATTTTCTGGGATCATTGAACACTTGCTAAGGTATTATTATAAAAAAGAAATGTTAATAACAAACTACTTTTCCAAAAAATATTAATAAATTAATAAGATACTCTCAAAATATTGTTAAAAAAACTTTTACCGATTTTTTAATATTCTAGAAAAATCAGAATGCAACCAAACTCATATGCAATGATAGGTACCGGTTTTCCCATTTTCCCATTCTAGCGGTAGAGCGGCAGCTGAAGTAAGGGGACTTTTGGGTCCCGTTATCTCGAAAGCTATCAATTTTTCGAAAAAAATTATAAGGACCATTTTTGTAGATTATAAGGCGATCTTCATTTTTTGTTTAAACAAAAATTCTCCAGTTCGCATATTTTGGCAGGTATTAGCGGGAATCCCATTTTTCGGGCCTTAAGGGGCCATTTTCAGCCCTTTCCCACCTGTTATTGTTAATAAACTTTTTTTCGTTTGTAAGCATCCCCGAAGACCCAAGAATTGCGCCACAAGGGAAAACTGTACAGATTTATTTACAGCTTTGTCCCTTCATTTACTGGACTATAATGGTAATATTACTTTTCTGTTTATCGCGAATTTCAAATAAACCGCCAGCTACAGATCTGGATTTT
>JAHBCN010006116.1:0-50840 GCA_019359885.1 Listronotus oregonensis | reverse complement strand
CTTTTTATAGGTATTTTCACGGCTTCTGCTCCGAAGAGTAGGCCAGTATAATTCCTCCTTTGGCAGCTCCCAACAGACCAACACGTAGTGCCACTTTTATGCATCCTTTTACAGTCCAACTTGAGAGGCCCCGAACTTCCCCCTTTGTTCGTCCCTTCATCCCTAGAGTGTCCAGACTATGGAACCTGCTACCCGCAGAAGTTTTTCCTTTTCCCCCAATATTTAAGTCTCGTGTGAATAAACTCCCTGTTACCACACTTTAAACACCCACGGTACGTTAGTACTTGGGCCTTAGCTTTTATGGACTGTCCCAAGATAAAAAAAAACATATACAATTTGCCTCCATTTGATTATATTGGTGTACTTCTGCTTTGTACTTGGTTCGTAGTATCTGGTACACGTCAAGAAGTCAAACAAGAGACTTTGTATAAAACATACTTTAATATAAATATATAAAAAATGGTATAAAACTTATCTTACTGCATCTAAATATATCTAATCGTATCTAATGGTATCTAATGGTATCTAATGGTATCTAATGGTATCTAATCTTAATGTGTATAAATCAAGTTATTATATACATATTTAAACATTAAACAAACATCAATTACTATACACAGTTTACAATAATATATCAGTCTTGTTATATAAACTAATATTAAATAATAACATAACATAAAATATATCTCTTAACCTTCACGGTCAATGGCTTTGATACGTGCAATAGACTGATGACCTAACAAGTACTAAGATTATATCTTAGCCTTTGTTTCAACCATAATCCATTACACCTTCCCCGCAAAAGTTGAAAAAAAATGTTTTCTGAACTTTTTTTTTTCATTCTACTATCTTATATACTACGTACAATTTAAAACTTAAAAATAAGGTTTAATAATATTTTTATGTACTACCTTAGGCTTATTATTTACATTTAAAACTACATTGGTATTCTTAATATCTAAAATTTTAAATGGACCTTTAAACAAAGGTGCTAATTTATTTTCTACATTTTTGTTTTCTATTAGGACCATGTCTCCGATTTTATAATTATAGCTATTGCATCTTTTATTGGAGTTTACGCGCTTAGTTTTTGAAACAATTAAGTTATTTCTTGCGTCATTCCACGCAGTCTGCAATCTAAATTTTAACTCAAATGGGTAATCCTCAAAATTATAAATAGGATCGATTTGATTAGTAAGGTTTGACGGGATTTTGCTTATTTTACCAAATACAAGCTCGTATGGTGTATAGCGTGTTGAGGTGTTTACCGTGTTGTTATATGAAAAACACCAATACGATCAGTCGCTCCAATTACTTTCTTTATATTTTTTACAATTGCATACGCAAATCGCAAATGTTTATGTGAGTTTTCCAGACCTCCAAGCGTTTCATGATGGTATGCTGTAGAATTTAAATGTTGGATTCCTAATAGTTTACAAGCTTCCTTAAACGTGCTAGACATAACTTCCAAACCTTGGTCCGTTAGGATTTCACAAGGTATCCCATATCGTAGTATAAAATTTTCTACGAATGCCTTTGCTACTGTTTTAGCTTCCTTATCCTCTATTGGATATCCTTCCACAAACTTTGTTAAGTCCACTGAAGCGTCAAAATGTATTTTTTATTTTGCTATCCTCAGGTAGAGGGCTACAAGGTCAAATACAACCTTTTCGAATGCTGATTTAGCCGTATTGTTATTACCATTGGTACCTTCTTCAGTTTGAATGCTTATACCTTTGGCAATTATCACAGTTTTTGACAAAGTGGCTTACGTCTCCTTTGAGACCTGCCCAAAAATATCGTTTCCTTATATTGTTGTACATGCGTTGTACACCCGCATGAACCTGTTGGTAACGTGTGAAAATCATTTAAGATTATATGTCTTAATTTCTTATCTGTTATACGTTCCGCATCCCGAACTATATTTATTTTTATAGTCAGTTCTAAATATGCGATTTACATTTACTTAGTAAATTTAAAAATTCTGCACTTTGTGCATTTTTAATATATATATTTCCGGAATATTATTTTCTATGCACCATTTGTCCAGATGTCTCAACGATGTACCTAAGTCATACGCTGATCGACTGTTCTGGTAAAAATACATAGTTTGTGAATTCACATTGTAAATAAAATTATCACAGTACTGGTAAAATTGCAATTTTTAAGTTTTGCAAATCTGTTTTAGACACTATTTTTAATTCAATCGTGTCATTGGGACGTTTTAAAACCTCGGCTACAACAGGGTGATCAAGCCTATCGCCTCCGGTCTGTACGTCTTTTGTCTCCACGGTTGTGGATTCTGGTTTTGACACAAAACCCGCTCTATCTCTAACTTGAGCTCTAGTTAACACATTCACACTCTCACATATTTTTCATTCATTCCTTTTAAGTCTTTAGATTCTATGACTATACCGATAGTGCGTCTGCTGTCACATTTTCTGAACCTTTGACATAATGTACCGTAAAATCTACTTTTCTAATATTAACCTAAATTTCGTTAACCTGCTTGACGGATTTGTCAAATTAGATAAATAAATTAACGGACGGATTTCAAAAAATATTGTAAGAACTTTTAATTAAAATTTATTTAAGTCAATTATAATTCCTTAAAAACCAGCCATTCCTTCTTATCCCGCATCAAATACGCGAGATATTAATTTGTCTTGCCGTTCTAGTATGAAGGACAACATACTTCAGAGTCGTGTTCCGCCTTGATTTCCTCAATAAAATTGTTATTTCATCACATCCACTCATCAGTAGCCCTAGGGCTGAAATCTCGCTGTTTATATACACATAGATAAATCTCCTCTAAGTGCACATCATTTATAAATTTGGTGTTAGTTTTGTAACGAAAAACCATCTGACACGACCTCATAGGTCTGGTGCAAATATTAAGTATTTTTTTAAAGATCTGGACATAGTTGAAAATTCCAAAATATTTTAAAGATACTTCAGTTTTCAAAGATGAGTTAAAGTTAAGTTAATTTGTACCTTAATAACTTTTTTATTATTTTTACGAAGCTGACAAATTAAATGTAGTACAATTTCTTAAATTATTTTTGAGATGTTTTACTGCTATTTACTTTATAACCCATTTATTTAAAAGGTTCTGTATAATTGTAAATAAATGTGAGTTTGCAATTATAAAAATTATGTTTCTTTTAGTAACAGCGAAAGACCTATTAAAAAGTAATTTTTCCATTAAAAACAGTATTCTAATCATTTAAGTTTTAAACTAAATTAGGGTAATAAGTAAAAAGGATTTTTAACTTCATTGTCATTAAAACAGTTAATATTATTTGTATTAATCAAAGTAAAAAAAAACTAAAACCCTTGTTAATAAACAATATTGTAAAGAACACTTGTATTTCTATTTATTAATATTCCAGTTCAAAGAGTTAATTTTAAAAAAATTAGACAAAAGCAATATATTTTGCTAGATAATTTACAAATTGTCAGGTGCAAAATTAAAATATTTTAATTATGATAATTGGCCACTATCATTATAGTCCAGTCACTGGGGAGTTTCGCTTACGAATTCTTTATAACACCACTAAGGTGATTGTCACCCTTTCTAGGGGGTGGTTATTTTTTCACTTAAAATAAAAGAGATTGATTTTTTTATGAGTGTTGTAAGTAAAATGTAAACTGAGATATGGCTGGTCAAAGAAAAGAAACTTTTCGTTGTATCCTTGAACCCAAACATTTCGCGTCATACAGCGGCAAACGGGTACATTTTTCGAAAAAAACTGATGAAACACTTTTTAAAGAGCTTGAAAAGGCCTTTAAAATGAGTACCAGAAAGAGCCTTTCGCAATATTTACGTGAGATACGAGCATAAAAAGATGGATTTCTCGAATTTTTGTAAAAAAGCGCATTACAATTAAAGTCATGTTCGTTAGGGTTGAAATTAATTATATTTCTTCTACAATTCACTTAATTTTGGTGGTATTCATAAGATCTGAAAGTTAAGCCCAATAAAATGTCTAGGTTTCGAACCACGACTAAAATATATATATTTTTTCAAAATATTTAAAAAAAAACATCTTTTTTATTAAATAACTCGAAAACTATAAAATCTACGTTAAAATAATAAAATACAAAAATGTGGGTTTTTTTGAATTACAATTTTGTTTTTTTATTTCTGCTGTAGCTTAAAAAATAACGGAGATATAGCTAGTTGAAGTTTGTTTTATAGCGCATGGAGCACCTGTCTCCGGCCCTTTGGATCTTGACCGTTTTAATATGAAGGACTTTAAAGTATTCTTACAATCATAGCCTTAAAACCGATTAAATATCCTTTAGAATGGTGGATGGATGGATGTCGTAGAATTAAACTTAACGAAGTTATTGTAAAAAAACTAATAGCACTTTTTAAAATATCAAAAAGTTATCTATTTTGGAGCATTTATATGAATATTTTTTAATTTATTTTCGTTACAAGGGGTAGTTATAAGGGTTAAAACGTTGCAATTATAATAAAAAGTTATTATATAAGTAATTTTTTTTTCTTAAAATAATGCACGCTAAAAATGTTTTAAATCGAAAAATATATTTGGAAATTTATTTTAGCAAAAAGGAGTGGATTTAAGGGTTGAAATATTGCAAGAATGATAAAAAGATATTCTACAGCAAGAAGTACATTTTTGTTTAAAAAGAATCAACACTAAAAATGTTTTAAATCGTAAAATATATTTTTAAATTCATTTTAGCAAAAAGGGGTAGTTGTAAGGGTTGAAATATTGCAATCATCATAAAAAGATATTTTATAAGTAAAAAATGATTTTCTTCTAAAAATAATGCACACTCAAGATGTTTTGGATCGTAAAATATATTTTAAATTCATTTTAGCAAAAAGGGGTGGTTTTAAGGGTTAAATTATTGCAATCATCATAAAAAGATATTCTATAGCAAGAAATAAATTTTTATATAAAAAAATCAATACTAAAATTTTTTAAATAGTTACAAATATTTTTTAATTCATTTTTATTAAATGGGGTGGTTTTAAGGGTTGAAATGCTTTAGTTAATAAAAAATTATTTTATGAGCAGGATATTAATTAATAATTTTATTTAAATACATAATTGAAATGTTTTAAGCTGCTAAAACTTTTTTTCACGATATTTTTATAAAGAGTATTAGTTTTTAAAGCTTTTTAGGGGTTTCAAAGGGTTGAAAATTGTGAATAATTTTCATGTTGAAGAATACGTAACAATATTTAAGATACATAAATAAACAAGATTTAAATGAATACATGATTAAATCCGAGTTTTTTCAATTAAGGGTAGTTTTTACCACTTAAAAACAAAAAGCGCACCTAGAGCGTATGTGACTTTTAAAGTGGAGGGTAAGATATGCTTAATCTCAAATTAAAAAAAAATCATGCAGTTATAAAGAATTTGGAGGTAATGACGTATTTTCCTCCCCAGTGACTGGCCTATTAATAAAGTCCGTAGCCGGAAAAGTATGGAAAATGGGCCTTTGTCCCGATTTGGCTGATTTTTATCCAAAGTTTGCTTGTATAAGTGACATTGAAACTTGCGAAATTTTAGTTTAAAATTATTGATATTAACAAAGATTTTTTTTTTGAGTTTTCATAAAAAAAATCTCATAAAAACTACTATTGCGAATCGCATGGGGTTGAAAAATAAAGAAATTTAAAATCCACCTACCAAACTGCGAATAAAACTAATTAATAATAATTAATTAGCTTTTACATTTTGTAGATGTATCTTAAGGCCATATATGCATACATCACACCATATTACCTGTAGAGCAAAAATTTGGAAGAAATCTCGTAGGTGGGTTTCGGGTACCTCTATAACATATTTCAAACCATGCGATTCGCAACAGAAGTTCTTTAATTTTTTTTTCAAAATGCCAAAAAAAATATAAGTAAACATAAATAATTTGAAACTAATATTTGTTTCAGAGTCACGTAGAAAGCAAACTTTGAGGTGAAAATAACTCAAATCGGGACAAAGACCGATTTTCCATTCTTACCCGACTACGGCTTTTGTACTTAAATAATCGATAACAGTAGATTTTGGTATAAAATTAATTTTTTCTGGTGTACTAAAAGCTTTTATTCTGCTTTTATTAGTTTTTTACTTAGGCAATTCACTTATTAAAGTTATTAAATAAATAGGATTTTTCCAGGATATGACGATGACACTCAAAGTAACTATTATTTTTCTATATTATTAATAATTTTAAGGAACTATTATTTAAATATAATTTAGTTCTTAAGGCTGAAAAATTAAAATTTATCGTTTTGATAGCGGAAAAAAGGAAAAGAGAATTTTAAAGAAAAAAAATTATAACCTTAAATAATAAACATTTAAGCTAAAAACTTGGATATAATAACCAGAACGCCTTTAATGTTTATATGAAGAAGCATATGCTAATCTCAGAATAATTTATCGCAACAGGCACATTTAGGACTAAATAAAGTATAGTTTAAAACTTAAAAAACACATAAGTATGAAGAATTTGTGTTACAGTGATAGAAAGTAAAAATAATTCAATAATAGTAAAAAAGCGTGGGGTGCAATTGACAAGATTTGCATAATAACTGTAATTTTGTAAATAGCTACCAATAAAAGAAATGTTACATTTAATATTAAGCACCCCAAGCTTTTTTACTGTAACTGTTAATAACTATATTTTTATTTTAATCTTATTCCAAATTAATAAGTCATAATGATTATTGGGCTTTTTTTCACTGTAACAGAAAACCTTTATACTAACAAATTATTTTCTACTTTTCAGTTCGGTTTGTTATAAAAGCTTGTTTTTTTGTTTTTTTTTTAACTATAATTTATTTTGTGATTTTTTAGTCCCAAAACAACATCAAAAGTAATCCTTATTAAGAGCCTTGATTTTTAGTATATCTTATAATTGCCAATAAATCTAAATTTTCTTCATTCCTGTTTTTTTGTTTTTTTTAATAACTTTTGTTTTGATTTTAGGGTTTTCAAAGGATTTTTTTACAATTTTTTAAAAGTTTTATTATTAAAAATTAGTTTGAAATATATTTTTTTAATATTTCTATAATTTCTTTTTTCCAAAATGAAAAATTAGGTATTTACATAAAACTTAAAGGCGGTTCATTGTAATAAGTTTAACCTAATAAGTAAAAAAAAAAAATTAAATGCATGTAGAAAAATGCTGTAGGACATCTATGGTACCATAATTGCACCAGTTATTTGATTTACATATATTTCAGTAGCAAAATTCTTTAAAAAAATATATCGATAAAGAAGAATGACATTTACCGTCGTTCTGCAAATGGTATACACTTAACCTACCAACTAATCTAGATATATTTTTTTATTCTGATAATCCTGGACATGACATTAGAACGAATTTATAAAATAATTGTATTGTAATCGGCTCCTGCCCCTGTACAAATTTTAAAGTTTGTTAGACTTCTTAAAATAGGTAAAAATTACGGTAATTGTCTCGAAAGTCGCCTTCTCTCCGATTTTGACCAAGTTTGGTATACGGGGTTTTTTGGGGCGCTGATTACAAATCTGAAAAAATATTTTTTCGCAACTTTTCGTTTTCGAGATATTCATCATCAAAATTAAAAATCAAACTAACCCTATTTACACTATCCCTCATTCTTTTTGCACATAATTCTTGATTTTTACACTAAATTGGCACACAATATTTCACAAACATCTTTTAAAAACTTGTTTTTATTTTTATTTTACACCTTTTTTCCGTTTAATTGCAAACCTCCACTTTCACGCGCCCCATGGCCGCAACCATGTATACACTAGGGGTTTTATAAACAAATATGGCTGCCGTCTTTGAACTTGAAAGTTCGCAATTTAATGAAAAAAAGGTGTAAAATAAATAAAAATACAAGGTGTTAAAATGTGTTTATAAAATATTGTGTGCCTCTTTAGCGAAAAATCAAAAATTGTGTACAAAAAGAAGGGGGAATATAGTGGAAATGAGGTTAGTTTGATTTTTAACTTTGATAATGAATATCTCGAAAACGAAACGTTGCCGATTTTTTTTCAGATTCGTAATCAGCGCCCAAAAAAACCCTGGTATACGGGGTCATTTGGTCAAAATCGGAGGGGAGGCAACTTTCGACATTATTAATTTATGCTTGGGATATATTTTGTTAACCAATTACCTATGAAATTAACGAAGTAAGTATTAAAATCAGTAAGTTACATTCTTTGGGTACTACATAAAATTATTTTTATTGCTGCAGTTTTTCCAAATTATTAGAAATATTAATCTAAACTGAATTATTTAATGAAAAGTAATATAAGTACGGGCATTTTTTAACTATTTAAATATTTGTTTCTTTTTTTAAAGAAGTTAATCACACTTGTAGTATGCATTAAGATATTAGGATGTTTTTAAAAATTCTACTTATTACCTTGAATTATTGCATCTATATAAATTTGAAACTCCTGCGTATGTACACGAAATATTCTTTTCATTAAGACAGGCATGTATGCTGCTTAAAGTTTCTACGTGTGATTGTGTTGTTTGGGATCTCTTTCCGTATCTAAAAAAAAAACACAATAATCACTAAACAAGCAGTTTTTATACCTTTAAATTATTATTTTTCCCTAGCTGTATTATTCAGTCAGATGTTTGCCAGAAAGGACCACTTTTTTCTAGTTCCAGGGTATAGACCTGTGCAGTGTGCATGCACGGTGATTTTTTTAACTATAACATATGTTATACAAAACCTATTTCAAAAATTTTTATATACAGTGGTCGCCAAAAAGTTGGACATATATGGAAAAAATATTCTTGAAACTAATAAAACATTTTTTGACAGTTGCCTCTGCTTATCCAGTAACCTAAAAATCTATATTGACATTTAGCTCATGGACGCCGGTTGGAAAAATAATTAAAAAATCAAACTAAAATATTAAAAAGTAAGTAAGTTGGCATGATATCTAAAAATGTATTTAAAAAAGCTGTTAAGAAGTTAATTCTTAGTTAATATGCAAAATTTTAAGCAAAAATTAAAAAAATAACAGTCATTTTTTGGGAAAATTTTTTCAATTGAATTGCAAATTTTAACTTTTTGCTTTATAATGAGTTTTCTAACTATAAAGTAACCAACCGATTCTATAATTTATGATTTTTGTATTTTCTTTTATATTTAAAACGAGAAAATAAAAAAAATGGGATGCTGCCGGTACTAGTCCGTAATTTTTTTTTTTAGTTGAAACCAATTGACGTAAAACAATTCTGATATGCCATCGTCAAATATTTTACTCCACATTAATTTGTTGCAATATCAATTGTGTGGCTTAAATTATTGAGTGCGTATTTGATTTTAAAGTTCGAGCAAAAATTTATTTATCGATCATTGGTTTAAGTAAAAATTAAGAGAAGTCGTGTTAGAAAGTAAATGTTTAATAATATATAGTTAAAATGGTAACTCCTGCCAAAGCTTACTATATTTTGATTGTAAAATCTTAAAACATCTCTTAGAAAATCAGTGCAAAATCTCATTTTTAAATATTTTTATGTTTTAAGTGTGAAAGAACACACAAAAATTATAAATTATCGAATGGGATTGTCACTTTATAGTTAGCAAACTTAATATAAAGCGAAATGTTGAGATTTGTAATTCAATTGAAAAAAATTTCCAAGAAAATGACTTCCCCAATTTTTTCAAAATTTTTATTTTAAAGTTTGCACATCGACTAAGAATTACATTTTAAACAGCTTTTTTAAATAATATTTTAATATATCGTGTCAGCTAACCTCACTTTTTGATATTTTAATTTATTTTTTATAATTATTTCCTCAACCAGAGCCCATAAGTCGAATGTCAATTTCGAGTTTTAGGTTACTGGATAAGCAGTTCCAAGAACAAAAAAACTTTCCATATGTGCCCAACTTTTTGGCGGTCACTGTAAGACTTTACGTATATAATTGTACTATTTAACATCTTTTATCAGAAACATTTGTGTTTTCTAGGCTTGTGTTTACTTTGCTCTGTTTATGTGGGTGGTGATATTGTTAAATAATTATTATTGTTAATAAAAAGCATCTATATAAAGGTGCTTTGCGATCCTTTTTTAAGAAAACCTCATATTATGTATACTTACCGTGGGCCAAGATAAAAGACGTCCGCTCTTGGGTATACATTAATTTTTCCGTCTTTATTACTTGATCTACCATATCTTACCATCTGTTGAAATGCGTGGGCTGAACCTAGAAGATAAAATATTTGATTTACTGCTTGATCTATTGCTGTATGTTTAATTAACTGATATTACTTGTATTGATAGTTAATGCTAAACGTACCGAATCTATTGCTATTTGCTTAAAGCAAAAAAAAAGAGATTGACGAGAAAAAACACAATTAAGCTAATAGGTAAAAGGTAGATTTAGTGTATAAGTCCAAGCGGGATCTATTTTAAAATGGAAATTTTCAGAGGACAGATAGATTTTTGCGGAAATGTGTCCAAGATGACTTAAAAAACAATAACATTGATTCTCTCCTGACAGAAAATTGTAACTTAAGGCGTGTAAAATCAGAATGAGAAATGTGCCTAAAAAATTTAGCATTTTTTCAGTTTTCTTGTCTATAACTTGACGAATTTTGATTGTAGAAGAAAACCTCATGAAAAGCAAAAGTTTCCTGATTAAATTTTACGTAAAATAGGATTGGTAAGAAATGTTAAAAATAATTGGTGTTGCTGTTTTTTAGCAACAAATAACCAAAATTTGAGAAAAAACGACCTTTTTTGCTCGATTTTTCTGGACTCTTGCTTATACCTTCAAAAAAAAAAACTTTTTAATATGTTGAAATACCCCTAAAAATTTTGGGCCAATCGATCATGTAGGTTTTGCACAATAATTTGCTTATTTAAATTTCGTTTATTTTTTTCTAATTTCCGGAAAAGTCGTTCAAATAAAGCGCTGATTTTTTTATGCATACTAGAGCACCCAGGCTTTTAAATTGCGTCGGAATTTTTTAATCGCTTAATCTGGTGAGGCTATGGATTCTTTTTTTAAAATTATTTATTTATTATGCTTATAAACAAATCAAATACCCTCTAGACTTGAAAAAAATCGAAATCTGTAAGATAAAAGTACTCGAAAAGACGCTTCTTTTGAAACCAAGAATGTTGTATTTAGTGGATTAGCTTCTAAGAATAACAAGACAGCTTAAGAATAATTAGGGTGCCCATTTTTGCACTAATGGCTTCGTTTTACCAAGTACTTTTCGTTTTTTTTTATTTACAATTTCGATCATTTTTTTAGGGGTACCGTCAGCTAAAAACTCCAAATTTCGCAAAGAAAAATTTAAATTATGCATTTACACTTTGTCACAGATAACATTTATAATGTATATAACGAAAAATCGTGATATTAAATTACATAGGTTTCTGTATTTTTACTAGCCTAATAGAAATCTGTTATAAAATATAGCCCCTTTTTGGTCCTTTAGGAAATAAAGGTACAAAAATACTACCACTTTCTATTTTTCTGAGTAATCAGAAGCCTAATTACCATCTCCCATATTTACAACATTAAAAATAACTATTTTTCCATACAAACTTTTATCCCCATTTTAACCCCCAAAGAACATATAATTACAAAAAAGGATGTGGGTCAAGATCGGCCTTTTTCGCCCATCGTATTCGTAAAAGTTTCAATTTAGGCCATTCTATTATATTTATAATAAGTTCAAGTTACTTTTATATGATGCGCTTTGTGCACCACATAATTTTTTCGTTTTTTGTATTACAATTAACATGTTGATAAACTTGGATTTATTTATTTTGGTACGTTAAGCGCATCATGAAATTTCTTGAAATAAAAGATCAAAAAACATTTAAAATGGCAAAAATTCAATAAATATGACAAGTTTAAAAGTTTTTTTGATACTTGCCGTTATGTTTCTTTGCCAATTTATTGTACATGTCATTAAAGATACTTGAACTTATAATAAATATAATAAAATAGGTTAAATTAAAACTTTGAATTTTAATGATTATGATGGGCAAAAAAGGCCAATCTTTACCTACCTCCGTTTATAATAGATCACTTTTAATAGCAATCAATACCCTACATTTTTGTACTTTTAAGTCCAGAAACGACGAAGTTCTATACAAACTTTCAACCCCCCTCCCCCATAAAATCCTTTATTAGCTGACGTCTTCTATTTTTCTGGGTAATCAGAAGCATAATTGCCAACCCCCATATATACAACTTCTTAAAAAATGGCGATTTTTCTTTACAATCTTTCATCCTTATTTTAACCCCTCGAGAGGTGTAATTTCAAAATTTTTAAGATATTATTTTTTATCGTAATCAATACCAATTTTCATACAGCTAAGACCAGAAATGACAAAGTTCCATACAAACTTCCAACCCCACTTTACCCCTTTAGGGAGGAGAGGAAATTCTTTTTTAGTTGATGTTTCCTATTTTCTGCGTAATCACACGCCTAATTACCAACCCTCCTTTCAAAATGACGATATTTTTCTATACAAACTTTCATCCCCATTTTAGTTCAAATAGTTTTCGCGATTTCGTAATTGGTCAGCGAACGCATAAACGAATGAATGAATGAACCTTTTGCGTTTAAACAATATACTTAGAAGATTGGTAAATTCTTTTGGAAACAATAGCTATCTTTCTAGAAGTAAAAAAATTAATAATAATATACCTAACTAGATATTATAACCCGAGTTACGTCAATCATTTAAAAAGTTTAAACGGATCAACACAAATCGTTAAAATACCTTTAGCTCAAATAAATATAATTTAATCTTATTCCTTATCCCCATCTCTGTCGGCAAATATTACAAGGTCAACGCCAAACCGCTGCGCGCCGTGTCGTCTCAAAACACCTGTGTTCGCAAGTATACGCGGCGTTGTCAAGATATCCACTCATTGGGTCAGTAGGCATTATGTTAAAATTTAAATTAAAACCTCAAGTTTTTGTTTATTTTAAAAAACTTTGCAAAAATGTACAAAATGGACATAGTTAATAAAATCAATGTATATTGCTCAAATAAGGCTTGGCTTATGGTTGGACTTTTGCGATGTAATAACAAAGCTAAATATAAACTGTGAAAGGCTTTTGCGGCCATTGTCTAATGTTTGAATGGTTTTTGGGCTGTTAGGCCGGCGTCGATTGTCTGGTTGACTTAACGTTTCGCCAACACGAGCGGTTGGCATCTTCAGAAGTTTCTTCCTGGTTGACTGTGCGAACTACTGGGCTTTGCGCGGTCGTAGCTCGTATTTATACGTTGGGAGGCAGTGGGCTTCGGTTACTTCAGTTCCGGACGGTTTTGTTCGTAAAGGGTGCAATTCTAGTACCCTTAATTATGGGGATCCATATTTTGTTGATCTTAACTGCTTTCTCTTTCTTATTAAACTTGTTGCTTTGTTTTTCTATCTCTATGGCTTCTCTGTAGAGTCTGGAGTGGTATGCCGATGTGGTCGCAGGTACTTGGGTCTCCTCAAACTTTATTCGATGGTCCGTTGTAAGGGTATGTTCTGCTACATCGAATAAAGTTTGAGGAGAACCAAGTACTCGCGACCACATCGGCATACCACTCCAGACTCTACAGAGAAGCCATAGAGATAGAAAAGCAACAACTTTAATAAGAAAGAGGAAGCAGTTAAAATCAACAAAACATGGATCCCCATAATTAAGGGTACTGGAATTGCACCTTTTACGAACAAAACCGACCGGAACCGATTGGAACCGAAAGTAACCGAACCACTGCCTCCCCAATGAGCTACGACCGGCAAAGCCCAGTAGTTTGTATACAGTCAACCAGGAAGCAACTTCTGAAGATACCAACCGCTCGAGTTGGCGAAACGTTAAGTCAATCAGACAATCGACGCCGGCCTAACAGCCAAAAAACCATTATAGCAGCTCACAGTTACCTTCCGTTTTTTGCTTAAATACATTTTCATAAAAAAAAATTATCCCTACTTAAACAAAAAGATTGAAATTAAAGATTTTACATTCCTATTTTTCACTCCTTATGTTACACTGTTTCGCCAGGAGGGAATCATCCCGGACATATTTTCGCAAAAATCTAATTTTTCTTTCTTTGTCCAAAACCCCCATATTTTTACAGATCCGCTAGGACTAAATTGTTTTCTTTGATAAAATTATTTCCTTTTTCAAAACAGATTTTATCCTGTTACAACCTGGTGACAAACGATACACATTTTTTTTGCTATTCCTTATTTACTTTTATATAATATGCAGTTTGTAGATCAGTGCTTGAGAAAAACGCTGGTAGTATATGCAATGTATTAGTGGTGCAAATACATATAATATTATTATATGTATTTTAAAATAAACCTAAGCCTTTGTTTTGTAATAAAAAAGTTATACTCATTTTTGAGATTGGCTAAGCTTATTTCTTTTTATTATACAAACATACAATCACATGGTATGGTGTTGGTTAATGTGGATCATCATGTTTGCAAATCAGGTTTTCATATTTATCTACCAAATTGTAGGTCTTTATTTAAGAGAAATAGATTATTACCCCTTACTTTACTACTTATTAAACGGTATGCATTCTTAAATAACAATAAGGAGAAAATATGAAAAGAAATTGTTATGAATAGTTTTACAACTCAAGAAGTAAATAAGAAAATGACTATTGTTACACTTAATGGTTTTAAAAAATTAACAGGGGTCACATAAATAACATTTTGTATTCAGTGTAAGATACATATAATTTTTACGAACTTGAATACATTTTTAGCAAGAAATTTTATATAATACAACAAACGTACACTCTGTGACAACAAGCCTTGTTGACAATGTATAATAGTGTGACAGTTAACAATGTTTTATATTACAAATTGGATAATCAGAGGTTGATAAAAAGCAAACAAGATACAAATACATTTCTCAGGCACAGGACGAAGTTAGGCCAAAAATCACATCAAATAATGCTTAAAATTAAGACCATGTTATGCAATCTGAAGTGCTACGCGAGTTAGAATACGGGCCGAAGGAATGATGTTTTTAAAAAACAATTTTTTCTTGAGAAAAACACTTTTATTTTTCACCAGACTTCGAAAATTGTAACAAAATTTATTTTTGAGAGGAACGGGAACGAAAACTAAAGTTACAACAGTTTTGGCTCAACTAACAGAAGTGGGCTTAAAAATATGATTCTTAGCTATATTTATAACATTTGTTATCTCTATTACTAGGAGTGGCATTTAATGCTTATTAAGTAAATATACAGGATGTAACTCCTCCACCCCTAGAAGGGCATATACACTTATTAAGTTTTTATGACCTAATTTTTTAATAGATTTCATTTTGATTGATTTTATTTTCTTTAAACTTCAGATAAATAGGCCATAAATACTTCCATAAAAGAAATGATATTACGATAAAAATAATTAAGTAGAGTAAAACTGTCCAAAAGCTAGTTTTATTAAAATAAATACTTGTATTTAATAATTTAGAATTTTCTGATTTTTGAAGATTAATCTCTTCCTGCAAATTGTTTAGTTTATTAAAATTTATATTTTTTAAATTGAGCAGTTTTACCTTTTTATACAATGTTTTATGAGTTAGATTAATATTAATATTTGGTAAAGGAATATTTTGAAAGGTATGTTTACTATATTTATAACCAGTTATTACAATATCTCCTAATTTTAAGCTACAGGGGAAACTTAATTCTATTAAATATGTCCCATTTAATAACACATTATTCTGTGAGTTTCCACATGTTTCGATAGCGACAAGATCTGTATTGGTGACTAAAATCCATTTATTTTCGTCGATATTCTGAAGTTGCAAATTTTCGATGTTCACAAATAATGTATTACAATTGGAGATTTCATGTTTATATTTTAAAAGTTGCACTTCACACGGTATATTATTGTAAAAGTTTTCGGAATGTATATGAGTACATAAATAATTATTATTAACAATTAGTTTACATGGTTGATTAGAATAACCAAAATTATAGTCATTTATTAATAAATATTCAAAATTAGGCACAATAATTTTATAATGCTTATTATATCTTGTAGGTAAGGGAAATAACTGAAATAAATTATAATTTTCTTTCTCTACTAGTGGGACCTCAATGACAAAGATTATCTGTTTATTTTTAGAATAACTTCTTATCTCTAAGGTGTTTTCTATTTTTAAAACATTGTTTATTACTGGCTCAAATGGCAGTTTTTCAAATGTTAGTTTATTTTTTAATAATTGCAACTCATCTAAAAATAATTCTGGGTTTAATATAGAGCTATGAAAAGTATTTAATTTTGCAAAAGTAATTGCCGTTTGAATATAAAGATTGGTTTCTTCGATTTCAACATTATTTATTACATGTATGAGTTCATTAACTCGTAGATTAAGAGTTTTTTGGTTATGAGATACGTTTTTTATAATTTCTTCAAAATTATTGATTGATTTGCTAAGTATAGTCATTTGTTTGTCAAGGGCAAGTTTTTCGTTTTCTTGGTTTTGTCTAAGTATATTTATGTTATTGTCAATTCGTTCTGCGTCGTCTTGATCTAGATTGCCTGTAATGACTTTAATTATGCTACCTAAGGCATTTACTAATGCACGTGTTTTGCGTGTTTTAGTTGGAATTATTTGATTTATTTGGTTATAGATTTTTTGCTGTAAATTATCAGTAATTATGTATGAGTTCTAAAATTCTGCTTTATATTTAGTAAAGTTTTTAATGTTTTCTTTAAGAATATTGTATTTATTATTTATATCTAAAAATTCACTAAATAAACTATTCATGTCAAATATTTGTATAAATGTCCAATGATTTGTTGCTTTTAAGGCACTACCCATCTTATAGGGTAAGATTCCTGGATTATCATTTAAGTCGTGGTATTTGGGGGTATTTCCTTCAGTGAGGGACCATCTGTAACAAGTGGCTTTTTTAATTCTTTTATATGAATTATTTCCGTTTTATCGGGATATTTAAGGTTTTTTATTTTTACACGATTGTGTTCATTGAAAATATACATAACAAGTTTTATTGGGACTCATAATAATATAATCACGAATAAATATTTTTATAGTTTCAGGATTTTCAGGCAGTTCTACATGATTAATTTTATTTTTGCCAAAATTTTCAGTTTTAAATTGAATTGCAGGGTGAGGTGATTTTTTAATTAAAAATTGTAAGCTTTTATTGTTAATTATTTCATCAAGAATATTAAGACTTGCATTTCCGGGGTTATCTTGATTACTGTGGACTGTTGAGTCAGAAGTATTCGCGTGTGCGACCTTAATGTCAGATAAAATGTTTATTTTTTGTTTACTGCAACTTGGCTTTTCTGATGCAATTCTTGTTTCTTAATAGTTTTCAGCTAAATGACGTAAATATTCTACAATATCTTGATTTGAATCACCGGGATTATTAATTATTGATTCATTTTCATAGACATTTAATTGAATGCGCGAAAGGGCGTCGGCGTTACTATTTTGAGAGCCTTCTATTTTTTCCTCGTGATTACAGTGATCTAAATTAATGTTTTTAAGATTAGCTTTAAGTAAATTGTCAATTTCTTTTTCTGGTTTTTCGTATGATACCGGGTGATCTATAAAATTAAGTTCATTTAAATTTATTTTTTCAACATCAAAAGGTTCAAGAAATTGGAGCTCTATAGGGTTTTCTCTTGGATTTAAGGCGGTAGTAAAAGTTTGATAATTTTCTATTTTTACGAGACATTCTGGAATTTCGATATGTCCTAATTTTTGATAAGGGAGAATACCATAACCATTTGGTATATTAACAGGAATTTGTATTTTTTGGATAATTCGTGGTTCAATAATATAAGAAAAATTATTTTTAATATTTTCAGAACTCGTTGGATTTTCGTGTTCATGACGTATCGGAATTTCTGTAGTAGGCAATTTTAACAAAGATTTACTAAAATCTAAATTAGCATTTAATTGTTTAATAAGATCTAGACCTATTAATCCTCCAAATTTATTAGAAAAATCAAAAAGATAAAATTTATTGTACCAGGGTATCAAAAAGTTGGAAAAAATTGGCAATGTAGCAACTTCGTTATGAAAAGATGTTGCGTGAGCAGTTTGTACTTGGAAAATTTCTTCTTTAATGAGATGTGGAAAATTTTGATAAGAATTTGAGGGTTAATAAAACTTTTGTACTTCCTGGATCTAACAAAAATTTAGAATTTAATTCGGGGATTAAAATAAATGGTAACTGTACGTTGTAATTATTTAAAAATATTATGTCTGGTTCGAATTCAGGCTCGTTTGGGTAAAATTTGTGTTTTCTGTTTCAATATTTGGGGTATTTTCGTACAATTGAGTATTTAAGTTATCTACGACATTTGTATGACCTGTATTTAAATAAGAAAAATCATAAGGTTGGTTATAGTCGGTTTCTGGATAATTATAATTATTGGATCAAATGTTTAATTATTTCCTGGATAATTAGTATTTTCAAAGCTATAGGATTCTTCAGGTAAATTATTTTGTTGTTCAGGCGTTTGCTGAAGAACTTTTTGGTTATATAATTCTTGAGAAATAAATTTATTGTGGATAACCGTGTTTCCAGAAGAAGTGTCCATTGGTTCGATATTTCTATTTAAATTTGTCCTACGAGACATTTGTCCGAAATTTTGATTAGTAAAATTATTAAAAGGAGGTCTTGCCTGATTAAAATTCTGAGGTCTTTGCTGCGCAAAACCTTGGTTTCTAAAAGTATTTTGAGAGTTATTATTATTGAAAAAATTTGGTCTTTGTTGACTAAATGACGTACTAGGCTGTGAAAAATTTGGATTTTGCTGAAAATTGGGTCTTTGAGCAAAAGGATTATTTTGTTGCGTAAAATTATTAAAATTATTTTGTTGTGGAAAGCTAGAAAAAGGTCTTTGGTAATTAAGCATTTGAGGTATGTAAGTCTGTTGTGGTATATAAGTTGGTCTTGGTATGTAGGTCTCAATCGGTTTATATTGTGGTACATTAAATTTTTGATTTTTATTTTGAATAACTGTTTGTTTAAAATTAGAATATTGAGCATTTTTGAAGGAGATAAAATTTTCTTCTTCACGTACATATGACATAGCTTGTTCTAAGTTATTAGGATCTTTTAGACGCGTTACTAATTGTAAGTTGTAAGGTAAACCATTTAAAAACGTTTTAAGAGCAAAAGATTCGTAATGATCAATTTTACTTTTAACTTCTGTTGATTCTGGACTAGCATTTAATTTAGCAAAAAGCAAGCTTCTACAATCTTGTATTCTCATACCAAATAATAAAGGACTTTCATTTTTGAAAGGTTTTAAATTTAATAAATCTTGTATTAAACAATCGATTGATCTGTGATCGGAAAATGTTTGATAAAGTACATTTTTTATAAGTTCCCAACTATTTAATTCAATTCTTGAAATAATTAATTCTGCGGCTCTACCACTTAATTTACTTAAAATAGTGTCGAAAATAACAGTATTAATTGGATCATTAGCATTATTTCGATTTTTAAAGGTTTTTTGGAAATTTTCTACAGCAATTATATATATCTGTTTAATAATTTTGGATTACCATCAAAAACAGGAATGTTATCAGCTTGATATCTTAAAAGTTGATAATTTGGATTAGACATTGTATTGCTATTGAACCAGTATTTGATTGATTTATAGATAAAGTATTTAAAGATTCGATAAGTGAATCTAAATTAAATTCGTTAATTAAATCTATTTTGAAGACTAGTTAAAACTTCTGTATAATAAAAATATAAATATTTTTATTTGTTGGTTTTGAAAATAAACTTATGCTATTTTATTATTATATATATATATATATATATATATATATATATATATATATATATATATATATATATATATAATATATATATATATATATATATATATATATATATATATATATATATGTATATAGACTTCAAAGTTTAGTTTTCACTTGAAATAAAAACAAAAGCAGTAGTGTCAAGCATTAATTAGTAGATACTGACTTTAATGTTAATACAAAAAAAAAGATGGTCGTGTCAAAGAAATATTAAACCGTACCCTAATTGGAGAGATTTTTTTTTTTTAATCAAAAACTTATCAAAGTGCTTTGTTTGTTTACTATTTTATAAGACTGCTTAATGAGCATTTAATCGGTAACGTCACAGTGCCGTCATATTGATTTTTTTTAAGTCTCCTGCGCCGCCATTTTTAAAACAGATGTCTACTTATGACATGGTATTGAAAAAAAAATTGTCGCTCTATCGAATAGCATAAAAAAATATATAGAGTTCAATAAAATTCTCGTTCTTCTTTGTTTATTTATTCACGGAAATTATGGGTCCTAATGAACTATATCTTTGTTCCAAATAATAAAACTCTAAATTAAAAAGCAGCGGAATGGCGTTCTAAACAATAAGTTCGTGGTCACCCGGTATACATAGTATTTTGATAGCCTAATTTAAAAGATAAGTTTGTAGTTTATTTTTATAGTAGATATACATAAACTTACCTGGCATTCTTTTGCTAGATTCTTTACTGGCGAGCACAATTGAAATAACTACTGAGATCAAGTATATAAACACTACTGCGACTTTCCGGACATGCATCTGAAAAATAAAAATATATTTTATTAGTTTATTTTGTTGTTTTTTGTGCAAACCTAAAGCTTTAATTTTAATAAGCAATAATTTTAAGGACTACCTACAAAGGCTGGTATAAAGTCAAAGAATTAGGCACTGAGGGTAGTAAGTATTTAGATTTTTAGCCCATTTTTTCTCCATCCCCCATTCCATTAACTTTGTTCAGAAGCCAAAACATAAACTTAATGCTTTTTTTATATTATAGAAATTAAGGTTTCCTCTTAAAACTGGCCTAGAAACTAAAAAAATTAACCGAGGGGAAAAAAGTCAATACACGTTAACTTTTTCCACAAAAATTTGCACATATTACTTACTAATTATATTAGCAATAATATATTAACCTATAATAATAGCGCCAAATACTGCAGTATGGTATGATTCGTCGTTAAGAAGGATAAATAATTTATTATAAATGTAGAAAGTGATATGACTTATAAGAATGCATGTTATAGTTATGATCAAAGGTGGCTGGCCCGCAAATCTTTTTATTTCTTAAGATAGGAGAATAAAATTTGTCACGTATGGTTATATATTAATAAATTTGCATATTTTGACGTATTTATTTGTTTTACTAACAGTTCGGTTGTCTACTTTTAAATTGGAATGCCTAATTTTAAGAAACAAAAGAACAGCTCTGTTTTGGTGTGATTAGCTTTAAATTTAATTTGTTTATAATATGTAAATTGCAAAAAGTCCTTTCACTTTACCTGATTTTTTCAAATGGGACGAAGGTGGCTCCTCTTTTTTTTAGAAACAATTATCCGGCGAGTAATTTAATACCATACATTTGTATAACTGTTAAATGCTTTTGTTAAAAATAGGTAGAATCCACATATCTTGTTAAAAATACATATCGTATATTTGCACTCAGCCTTTATAATGAACTTACCCGTGACCAAAAAAAAAAAAAAAAAAAATTAAAAATAATAAAAAAATACCCAAAAGTTTTACTGTTAATAAAAAAATTAACTAAAGCTAAGCCTATTTATTAAATCCTAATATCGGTTTTAATTCTTTAGGTCATGAAACTAGGTTATGCGAATTAATTCAATGACAATTCCCACACCGAGTTCTTTGATTATCTTTTAATAAAAATCGACACTATTATTTTCCGGTTTCCATTGAAAGTTATCGTCCTCGGGGATTTTAATGTTCATATTAAGGACTGGCTAGCAGCCAAAATTTCGCATTCAGCAACTCGCTTATCAATTTAATTATGGAACCTATCTACTTTCCTAGGATTCCCACACATAATTCTAACCCCCTAGATCTCTTTCTTACTTCCATCTCCGAACTCTACCAAGCATCAATAACTGCTTCCCTTGGTCGCTCTGATCATGGTTTGGTCACCGTATCATACTTCACACATTCTGAGGCAACTGAACGCATGCGCCACGAACCGTCTGGCATTTATCTGCTTTTCTACTCACGATTCTTCCGAAATATGTAAACAAATTACTGAAACAATTCATCTAGGCCTTGAGCCCTATATTCCCCATACCAAAAAGAGCCCCATAACTTCAAATCACAAACTGTGGTTTTCTAAATCCTGTAACTAAGCCAGACGTTTAAAAATTCAAGCCCACAAAAAGTTTCTCCAACACCCTAGCCCAGAAAATTGACAGGATAGCATCGAAACAAGAAATCAGTATAATCAGACTATCTCAAAAGCAAAAGACCGTTTTAAAAGTCGGATAAAAGATACATTTCTCTCTTGCTCGAATGGCAGTAAAGCCCTCTAGTCCTTTGCCAAAAATATTAGTCAAAATTTCTGCACAAATTTTTTTCCACTCCTAATCTTTAAAGATGAAATTGTTTCTACCTCTAAAGAAAAAGCCGAACTATTTGCCAAACAATTTGCTGCCAATTCTACCCTTGATCCTCCTATTAATCTTTCTCTTTCAACAGTTACCCCTGTTTCTTATAAAATGTCCGATACCATTTTAAAAGTCAAACAGATTAAGCATATTCTTTCTTCTCTTAATACTAAAAAATCATCTGGGATGGATGGCATACCAGCAATCGTCTTAAAAAATGTGCTCCCGAGCTTGCACCATTACCTAACTCGCTTCTTTCGAATCTCTTACGATACGGGCATTTTCCGGAGAGCTGGAAAGCGTGTGCAACCTGTCCCCAAAAAAGGATGCAAATCTCTCCCTTCTAACTATAGACCTATATCTCTTCTTTTTGTTGTTTGCTAAGTAATGGAAAAATTTATTAATTTCCAAGTCTTAAAATATCTGGAACACAATATCTTATATGATAGACAGTATGGATTCCTTCAATGAAGATCCACAGCTGATCTTCTTTTCTTTGTCTCACACAACTGGAACAAGTCCCTTGAGTTTCTTGGTGAATCCTAGATCGTTGCTCTTAACATATCCAAAGCTTTCGATCAGGTCTGGCATGATGGGCTTCTTAACAAACTTTCTTCCTACGGTCTTCCACCTAAACTTTGCTCTTGGCTGTCCAGTTTACGTTCTAGTCGACGTATATCAGTCATTGTAAATATGCTGCGGTGCCCCAGGTGTCAGTACTGGCACCCACCCTGTTTCTTCTACACATTAACAATCTTCTCTCTTCCACAATCAATCCCATTCATAGTTTTGCTGACGGTTGTACCCTACACTCGAACATTCAATTTCTCAAGCCAGTCAATAAACCTTATATGGAAACCAAGCGTAGGGCAATGCCTATTGTAACTTTCTATCGGTTAACCTAATTCGAAAAATTAGTAACAGTCTTTAACTTAAAAGTGCAACATTTAGATTACGTCTCTTGTGCAACATTTAGATTACGTCTCTTTTTGGTAAAGAGTCCCGTTGCCCTTCATAATTATACCAATAAATAAAAATAAAAGAATAGAAGTGGCCAAAACACATAGTATGTAAGGCCAAACAGCCCAGATTAAAAAAAAAAGAATAGAAAAATCTAAAATCAGTTACAAGGGTATTTATTACAAGTAAAACTTTCTAAGTATATTTACAATTTTTCTTTTAAAATATATTGTTTTACTTTTTCTTGACAATAAGCCATCTTTGTAAGCTGTAACAGAAAAAAAATATGATACAAAAATAGTATAGGTATCTTATTTCTCATCATCGCTAAAAGATATTGGATTTATTCTTCTCATTTTAGATATGTTAAAGCCAACGGCAAAGATAGAACCGATAAGATTGAAATATGATATATCCCAGTGCTTTTGCGGGTTAGTGTGTATGAATAATTATTTGTTTAATGGTTTATAATAAATTTTAATAGTAAAGCGTCATTTTGTTAAGTTTTATGATAATGTAATAATAATGCAGCAATTTAATTTTTAGTGTTTTTCCATAAAAAGTTTTTAAGACCCGGTTAAAAAAAAATGAACTTTGGGGTTTTTCTGGAGCAAGCAACAGGAAAATTACGTTAATTAAATGTTTGGGGAGAAAAGATTCTGCAAAACGGTGTGTCTGTGTATGTGTGTGTTTGTGTGTGTGTGTGATTCTGCAAAATGTGTGTATGTGTGTATACAGTGTCGCTCCAGTAACCGCATATTTAAATGCAAAATACGTCCAATGGATACGAAAGTCAGGATAAAATGGCCCCGAACAGCCCAGACTTAACACCCTGTGATTTTTTGAACTCCGTCCTTTAGATACAAAATAATAGAGAAATTTTATTAAAAATTAATAATCATAATGTAAAAGTGTTTCATAAATGTATCAAAAATAGAGGTGGACATGTCGAGCAATATAGATTATAAAATAATTATAATGTTAATTAATTATAGTAATAAAATTAATGTTATAACTTTTTATTATTTTTTAGTTTCGCCAATATTAATAAAAATGGTTTATTCTTTTCAATGTGTTGTACTTCGTTAATAAAATAATTTGATATCTTGATGCATTTTAACAATATTATTTTTTACATATTTTTTTCAATACTTGATGACCCTGAGAGAAGAATGCACATTTGTGTTATATTTTCGAAATCGGAAGAAAAGGGATCATCTAATACGCTTCTAATATACATAGTGTCACATTTAAAAAAAATAAATTTTTGCTTTTAAAAGTGACATGTGGACCTAGCTTTATTTTTGACAGAACCCAAAACTTGGCTAAAAATTCTTCATACAGTTTTAAAATGAACGCGCTAGCTCATAAAACAAAAAAGGTTAGAGGCTCCTAAAAGTGGGACAAACTACAGTAGAACACCGATTATCCCTGCTCCACGGGACCGGACGATGCACAGATAATTAAAAGCACGGATAATCCGAACTTTTATTTCTTAGATACTATATGCATATTTATGTACACACCAATAAGGTAACAAAAAAAATAGATCTCATAAGTTCAAATTAACTTCCAAATTGCATAAAAAAATACATAACAGAATAAAAAACAGAATTCTACAGAAGTAAACTTTTATACATACTTAAAAGGAAAAATAAAATCTCTTAACTTGCATTTAGATAAGGCGGATAAATATTATAGGTAGGTAGCTATGCTTTTCAAAATGTCAACAAGGTTCGAAGATTCTCGTTGCTTAAAATAGTTGCGTTGCAAACTAGTGCAGTTAGTTCAGTTATGATCGTTTCGTCATCATCAGATTCAATGATGCTTTCATCTTTCTCTAGCGTCATTATGTTGTAAAAAGCTCTTTTGAAAGTCATTTTTTTTTACTCCATTCCAAGCATTAGCCACTGTAAAAATAGTATCTTTGATCGTGAACGGACTTCCAAAATTTAATCCAACAATATCATCATAAGTTCTTTTTGATAGGGGCAATTTTTCAATAATGGGCATGTACGGATAATCCGCAGCCCGGATAAACCGCGCACAGATAATCGGGGCTCTACTGTAAAATGATAACACTGTAGATGTCGAAATTTAAAATTCTGTATTTTTTATTATGTTTGATACTTTTTACATGCTTTTGGCTAATGATCTGAAAGTGTAATGAATTTAAAACATTTAATTCACAAGAAGTTTTATTAATACCATCTTTTTATTTTTGATAATTTTGTACATATTTTCAAAAAGGCAAGGAATGTATAAAAAAATAAATTTGTAATAGGTTTATTTTAAGTTTCTTTTAAATTTGAGTTTATAAACTTAGAAATGCAACTATTTATAAAATCAAAAGGATAATTACTTTAAACCAAAATATCTTAGTAATTACGCGGACGACACTAACTTGTAGGTTCCAGGCTCGGATATGCACCACATTAATAAAATGCAGAGTCTGCATTTAATGTAACCACGAATTAATTTATGCAAAATAAAGTAAAGTTACAAGGCCGGTACAAATAACCTTTATTGACAAAAACTTGGAAAGATTTGATGCGGAATAGATATAGTGTCTTAATGTGTAAACGTTAAGTCATCAAGAATATTATATTGTGTAAACTTTGAATCGGTGATGAGGTATGGAATTGTTTTTGGGGGTGCTCATCAGATGTACAAAGGGTGTTTGTAATACAAAGTAGTTTTAAGGCTCTGAAGATTATGACAGTGTGCTTTGTATACATTTGACTGTTTAATGTTTTGTTTAAGCAAAGGCATGTATTTTTAAATAAAAATATAATTACTCATAGATATTACAAATTTTTGTTTCTAGTAGCTAGGTTGACTCAGTCTGAGAAGAATAGAGTTGCCGCGAGACATGAGATACGAGACGTCTCGTCTCGTCTCGAAGCCATTTTGTCTCGTCTCGAGAGCATTTTGTCTCGAATTTCGAGACGAGACGAGACGAGATAAAATCCTTCGAGACAAGCTCGAGACGAGACGAGACGAGACATCTCGAAAAATTTTTAATGACTTAAAACTTAAGTGAACTAACTGTAATAAATCTCTAACAATATGTTTCTAGTTCTTAAGAGTTATACAGGTTGTTTAAGATTTAGTGTTACAAACTTCGACAGCAGTTAGATAGTGTTTGATTCGTGAAATATTCTCCTTAAATACCGCTCGTGCTTTAAAATTACCCAGATAATTTTTTACTCATGCGTGTTTTCTTTAAAAATTTTACTCGTCCCTCGGACTCGTGAAATTATAAGAAAACACGCTATCGTGAAAAATTATCGGTAATTTTTAAGCACTTGTATTACCCACAATAAAACAACTTAAAATACAACTATTTTGTCTCTTGATTTTTTTTAAATTTTGCTTTGCTTTCAAGAAAAAAATTAAAACCCATTCTTTTCTTATACCCTTTTGAAAAGTAGGAGGTTTATTTTGTCTCTCGAAAAAAACTTAAATAACAAAAAAGTTGTATTTTAAGTTGTTTTATCAAAATAATTGTTTTACAAAATTATGTACAATTAAAGCTTTTTTTTAACTTTAGGACCCTGCGTATTTCCAACTTCGAAACGATGCATATCCGGACTTATGTTTATAAAGACTTTTTTTGCAAGATCTAACTGCTGTTAAAGATTTTAAAACTACTGTTTAAACACCTGTATAATTATAAGAAAAATTTCTAGAAAACATTTTACCTGTGTTTTGTAATAGAGTTTATGACTTATGTTCCATTATCTTTTAGATTTTTTTTTCTATTTTGTGGACATTTTTATGTCACTTATATGTTCTATATTTTTATTTTAAATGAAATAACAAATTATTAGGTTCTTTATTTTATTTTTAGTTGCATGTTATGGGTGTCCGTTAAGTCTGAAATCACCAATTTTTTGAGAAAACTACACAATTTTAAGAAAAGCTTAATCACGTCAACTTTTATTTTACAAGAAATTCCTATACCTACTTCATATTCTATACCCAGAAAGTTCCGTAGGTATAAGAATATTGCCATTTAGGATAGTTTGGGTATACTTAATTATTATGGAAAAAGTTAAAAATTGGTAAAAAAATTGAGAATGAACATTTTTAGAATTAAACATTGGAATTAATAATGTAATGATAATGTGTGTTCCATTTTAAAAAATATGTCCTTTTATCACCATCTTGTGCACTGTGCAGACATAAAAATTAGTTTAAAAAATGTGTAACATGTACCTAAAAATAAAAATCGACGGGTCCAAGCATTTTTCTTAAACTTCCGAACTAATTTTTATTAAAATTATCCTATACATTACTAATGCACTGTATATTGAAATTAATTTAATTGAAATAAACCAAAACAACTCGAGACAAACGAGACAAAACGAGATGAGACGAGACGAGACAAACGGTTGTCTCGTCTCGTCTCGACCCTTGTCTCGTCTCGTCTCGAAATATATTATCTCGAAATTTCGAGACGAGACGAGACAAGCTTTATCTCGTCTCGTCTCGTCTCGCGGCAACTCTAGAGAAGAACCCTTACTATATGTGTATTAGATTGTTTAATAAATTGCCCAACAAAGTCTAAGCATACTATTATTTAAACAGCAGATAAAAACATTTTTGTTGCATTTGGAGTAGTCCAAACTGCGAGGCGCCTAGCCAGGGAGGTAATTGTTTTTGGGGCTCATAAGTTTAAGAAAGAGATCTTTTTCACCACGTGCACATCCAACTTCGAAACTACATATAAAGTATATATGAATCAGCTACAGCATGCTCTAAAAACAAGTTGGAATGTAAGAGACGCTCGTACAAACTTAAGATTAGAGTTACTGTTTACCGTTTTGCTTTTTGCAATACTTTAGAAATATGTCTACAAAATCAGTGACTAATTAAATTTGAGGTATATACACTACATACTAAAAAGAATTCTTTTCTTAATCTTTAAGACATAAACAATGGCCCTTTTATTCCTGTAATAATTCTAGACTTAAAAAACTTCTAGCTTTCAAAATGTTTTTTTATAATTTTGTTTTTTTTTAAGTCGAAAAGTGTTAATTAAAGCCACCACCTATAAAGTTAAATAATCCCGAAGTTAAAGATTGATTTAATAAACTTGTTTCTTGCCTAAATAGCAGAAAGTCCTTTTTACACCGTGTTAAACATACTATTCAAATAATGAAATTTTTTATCCCTTAGCTACCCGTAGGACAGTCCACGAATGAGTGTATAAAGCAAAAAGTACAAGGTACCATGGATGTCGGATTTTTAAATGTTTAAACTCATTTTTACTTAGTTCCGTATACCTTGTACAAGATGCAGTTACTGTATTTAACAGTTGCTTTTAGACAACGCTATAATTTTTTCTAAACGAAATTTGAACAACACCCAACGGCAAATCAAATTCCCTAATTTTAGTGGCGTACGTGATTTATTGTATTATAATAAACAAACATAGCATGCCTTTAATTAAATTAAAATGTTTATGTTTAAAATACAGATTTTCTTAACTGTGGAATTCATACCTTATTTAGTGTAGCACATATTTTAACTAAATATTTTCCTGACTTACTTTAATTTGATATTAAAATCTGCATTTGAAGGTAAAGTGAAAACTTTTTAATTTATAAATACATAATAACTCACTTTTAAAACAATTGTTTTTATATTAAATACTACATTAAAGGGTAGATTTGTTTGTTTTTTAAATCTTATTAGTAAAATTTTGGCTAACTACAAAACAGTTTTTTAAAAATTATATTACTTTTGTATACGCGTTATTTTTAAACACGTACCTTTAAAAGTCACATCTTATTAAGGGTTTTTAATTTTAACCTATATATATACAGTAAATATTTTATAATAAATATATAATATATATATATATAAATATAATAATATATATATATATATATATATATATATATATATATATATATATATATATATATATATATATATATATATATATTATATATATGGGTGTTGCTCCGCCGAGCGGGACATAGGAATCCATGTAAATTTTGAAGTAGTCAAATATTGCCCCTAATTATTTTAGAAAAATGCGTTTAGGATTTATTGAAGAGCACAATAAGTTCCACCACAAAATGAAAATTTGAGCATTTTTCAACCAACCAGTAAAGAGTAAACTGCTTAAATACTTCTGCAACTAGTATCTCATTATGCACCCGACATTAGAAATCAATAATAAAAACACCATATCGATTTATCAGTGACAATTTAGATCATTAATTTATGTCATTGCCAAAACTGAACAATTTTATACGGGAATTTCAAAAAGAATCCTGATTTCATTTTAGTTTACAGCTAATTCCAACACATGCACTCACAGTTACGCAAGACAATAAAACAAATTTGTCTACATTTAGAAATCAATTTATGACGAAAATATCAGGATTTAATCAAATGCTCAAATATTCCTCCATTACTGCCAGACAATAACCCAAAGAATTATAAAACTCATTTCTTACGTTGGCTAGTTAGTACATCGATATTCTGGCACATTCAGCGGAAATAGCATTCTTAGCTGGTCTAAATTTTCATATTTTTTTTGGATAAAGCTTAGTTTTAAATGTCCCCATAGAAAAAAAACGTTTGGCGAAAGATCCGGAGACCTGGCTGGCCAAGATATTGCGTGGTTCGGGCCTATGATGTCGTTATTAAATGCGTTGTTCAATATTCGCGCACAGCTCTGATCTGTGCTGGGCAGCCATCCATTTGATACCAAATCTCTTGATTTTCACGAGCAGTTGTTCAAAGCAGGCAAAATTTGTTCCTCTAAAAGTTCCAGAAAGTACCGCATTCAAATTTTGGTCAAGGAAAAATGGTCCAAGGATATGGTGGCTGAAAATTCCGCCTAACATTATTTTTTTGTGGATATTGAGTCCTTGTCTCAACAAATCGATTTTGGTTTTCGTTACTCCAGTACCGGAAATTTTGAATGTTGGGTTCGTTGTTTAATGTAAAAGTGCATTCGTCAGTAAAGCAAATATTTTGTAAAAAACCTCTGTCAGTGTTTGTCCTCTCCATCATCTCAAAGCAAAATTCCTGTCGTCGTATTTCGTCTCCGTCTCTTAATTCTTGGTGTCTTTCGTACTTGTAAGCGTGGTATTTACATCTTTTTAATATTCGAGATATTGTGGTATGGTCTTGTCCAGTAATGTCCTCCAGTTGTCTCGTGCTAGCTTCGGCCTCCTCTACACAAAGTATCACGTCTAAATCCCTCTCGTTTTGTACAATTTGTCTCTGATTTTCACGTCTATTTTCTTCACGTTTGCAATTATTGATTACTGTGCCTGTAGTTTCAATTTTTTTTATCGTCCGTCCTATTGTCGATTTACTTTTTATTGGCCTATTGGGAAAATAGGCTGCAAACATGTCCGCTATTCTTCGATAACTATTTCCCTGATAAAACCATTTTATAATAGTGATTTTTTCTTGATTTGAGTAGTTCATTATTTAAAAATGATGTGACATTGATCTGACAACTTGAGAGTAAGAGGTTAAAAATTTTTCTGGTATTTTATTATAAACTTCTAATAATACAGGGCGCGTAAGAAGATAGGAGCTTATTTTATCATTTATCTCTTAGCTGGCGGACTGAGAAGAGCTGAAATTTGTACACTGGGTACAACTTTTCGTGCTCTTTAAAAATCCTAATAATATTTTCTTCTAAAATAATTAGGGGAGCCAATATTGGACCACTTCAAAATTTACATGGGATTCCCTATGTCCCGCTCGACGGAGCAACACCCGGTATATATATATATATATATATATATATATATATATATATATATATATATATATATATATATATATATATATATATATATTATATATAGTATTACTAAAAAACTAACTTGAGTCATGGTTCCTGTTTTATTTGCAGTGAAAAGGCATATTCCTAAATTAATAATAAGTTTCCCCAATATCAATTAAGGTAAATTACCGTAATTACCTACTTTTATATGTTAAATAATATTCTATGAGGATTAAAGTATTTTTAAAATTTAGAATTTTGATTAGTGAAATCAAGACAGTGGCTCTTAAAATTTAAAGAGGTAGATTAAGTCTTTTAACTTTAACATTCTCTTTTGAATTAACGTTTTGTTAAGTATTGTAAACAGCTTTTGATTTTAAGTTAACATATTTTTGACTTTTTGTTAGTTATTCTTTTAAAACAGCCATTAGATCTGCAAAAATATTAATGTACACTAAATTCTGAGGCTAAACTAGATATGAGTCAAGTGGTTTTCTTTGCAGTGGAAGTGCATGGTTTTTGGAATAAATACATTTCCCTAGAATTAATTTAGAAAAATAACAGTAATTACCTACACATTTACATAATATATATATTTTTTTTTGGTGGAATAAGGCATCACATATTTTTTTTTGAGTGGTATAAAGCATTTTTTAGATTTAGGAACTATCTCTGGCAAATCAGGGTAGTGTCTATTAAAATGCGGTAGATTGAGTCTATAACTATAACATTTTTCTTTCAAATATTTCAGCTGTAGATTTTCAGTAAACTTGCTTTTTGACGGTTTTTTATACCAAAAAATCACCAAACAAAGAAAGAAGGTAGTTTTCGTCTGAATTAAATTCCGAACAATATTTTTTAATAGGGATATAGTATATTGCTTTCTAGTACTTTAGGCTTTCTTAATACTGCAACTTGTGCAATTTCAGTTCGAAGAATTGTTACGCCTCAAAGTTTTTAAAATGTTTTTTTGGCCAAATATTTTATTTGCATCTAGTTATATTTTTGTAAAAAAGTCAGTGGTGTACATTTTTTTCACAATTATTTTCCATAAGGTGTCCCATAAGACACCTCTGGACTCAATAATTATAATGTAATTTGGTCCAAATTAGGCCTCCATTAATAAAAATAATACTGACAAATTTCAAGCGATCACCCCCTGATATGTGGTCGTTCATTTTTCATATACCCTGTATAAAATTCATGGGTGTTCAAAACTCTTAATAACTAATCATACGTTAATATTAATTATGTTTAATCCTAAAAACCTATGAATTTTATGTTTTATAAAGTCAAATTGACGTACCTAATGAAGAGATGCTCGGATTTTGAATATTTCGTTATTTGGGGTGTTTTGGTGTGTATTGGTTAAGGTCGTCTTTATTTAATTATTCTGGCTAAATTAAAACGTTTCTTTTAAATTGTTGGTAAATATTTATTAGTTTTTTGTTTAATTCATTAAGGGAATTCAAACATAATGCATTCTCCATCCTTGTCTAATTGACTTATGTCAGATAAATTTTTACAATCTTTATCCGTTTTAGGGTTAGTTTACTGTTACATTAGAAAATGTTTTATATTTTTTATACAAAAGGATTCTTTTGATCATAATTTGCAAACATTTTATGAAAACCAAGCTTGAGATCCGAAGTTAAATATCCTTGGTGCGGGATCTCTATTTAATTATAGTAAATATTGGTTAATTTATAAATTTCTAATTATTTTCCGCTATGTGTGTTGAATAAATACTAAAATATAGCTAAGCCTTACTTTTTTTGAAATAAAAGATCATTCTCCATAATTTCGTCTATTTGAATTGGTGCGTAAAAAAGAGAATATTTTTATTATTTTATTATTTAAATTTTATGTTGGTTAAAAAAGAAAAAACTAAGATTTGTGTGATATGTAATAGCTGAATCTAAAAATAAATAATCAAGCCAAGTCGAAAAATACATCTTTTGATGTCAATTCCTTAGTGTGTTTGAAATAATACTGGGAAGTATATTTACATACATATGGATTTTTTTCTTTTCTCATGTATTTTACCAGATATATTCTGGTCAACAGGGAAATGAAACAAAAAAGCCCAGTTTATATTAATCTTGCTAATATTAAAGCCAATATTTATAAAGATATTATAAAGTTTTTCTTAAATTCTTAAATATAATTTTCCTATTTTATTTTTGGGATAAAACCACTGAAATATATACCATGTTTAATAAAATTTTAATTATTTTTTGATACGGAAACGAATTTAGTCTAGAATGTACGTCGTGATTTTTTTTATGCTACTGTATTTTTTTATGAAGTAATTCTAATTCTAAATTTATAATATATAATATGTTGCATGTTTAACTATATTTTAAACATAAGCAGCTTAAAGTTAAATACAAATAAATTTTACTACTTTAGATTTAAATTATAATAGCTATTTATGTTATAAGTACATAAAGGATGCTTTACTAGGTGAGTTTTTTATAGCCGAGCGAGTGAGCGAGCGAGGTTATAAACTCACGAGACCAATAAAGCCATGTATATGTAAGTATTTCATAAAATATTTTATGTACAATTACATTAAAAACAGGTTCCTAATCACTTTTAAAGTTTTCTTGTGTTACATTCCAAAACCCTTGTATATCAGACCTGCTCTTGTTGGTGTCATGACTGTAAGTTTGCTTTGGTTGCTAACGGCTGTAGATGTTTGACGTTGTTTAAAATATAGAAGGACCTCAATAAGCTAGAACTTAAGGAAAAGGTTAAAAAAAATAATTTATCGAGTTTTTTACTTATCGAGACTTGAAGTTAGCGAGGTTTCAAAAATGCAAAATTAACGAGGTTTAATTAAAGGATATGTTAGCGTATTCAATTTTCGTTTTATTTTAATTTTTCTTAATTATCTTTCAATTTTATACTAGTATTAACGAGCTATTTTTGTGAAAAACTAAAGTTCAAAGCAATACAGTATTAAAGAAAACCTTTTTTCGTATACTTCCTTACGATGAGTCACTGATAAATACTTTAAGTTATAGAGGTCACAAGGGTACTACTTAAAGTTATCAAGGGCCAGTAGTAAAATTCTTTATTTAAGTTATAAAGGTTTTGAGCTTTAAGTAACGGAGGTTTTCTGCTTTGAAAGGAAGGGAACACAAAACATTTTTAAGTTGTCGAGGTTTTTATGTTATCGAGGTTTGACTTATCGGGGTTCTACTGTACATTTTTCAAATGAAAATATGAGTTTTAAAAATGGAAGTAGTAACAAATAAGTTTGGTTTGGTTGCTAACGGCTATAGATGTTTGACGTGTTTTTTTAATTGTCAAATAAAAACGTGAATTGCATCTTTGGCGTAAGAGGCAATATTACCTATAAAATCGAAACATTTATATAAAAAAACATATTATTTGTACCGAACATGGTGTGATCGGGAGAAAATTAAGACCACAGAAGACACAATTCTGGCTTATTTTGACACTGAGCTTTCTAAGTACAAATGTTTCTCATTCTGTGTTTTTTGTATCAAATATCTTCAATAATACTGCAATAAAAAATATAATGAAAATGTGGGTATGACCATATTAAAAAACTCTAATTGCGTTATAAAAATCAACAATTAATATTTAACATAATAATTAGGTATAATATTATTAGTATAATTTTGTGTATGTAAATAATAATGATATAAACACAATATTTTTTAACCTAGTTTAGGCTTTCATAAAAAAATATAACAGAAAGACTTATTTTATTTTACTAATACGTAAAAGGCTACTACTGACGCCATATTTTGATTTATAGAATATATTAAAAGTTTTCGTTCGTTCAATAAATACCTAGGAAAAGTCGTAGAAAAAGTATTGTATTCTACTGGCATGTAATAGCTATTACTAACCATGATGAAGTTTGCGTCACGAGCCGAAGGCGAGTGACGTAATTCATCAGAGTGATATAATTACATGCTCATTGAATAATATACTATTAATACTCACTACATATAAATTAACGTTAAGTTGTCATTTTCGCGGTAACCAGCAATTGCCATCTCTTTTTAGAGATTTATCAAATTTCAATGTTCTGCATTACGAAACTTTTTGTCGCTCTCCGAATTTTTTTCGTTTTTTTTGCGTCTACTGTATTGTACTTTATTCTAATATGCACTCGGTTTTTCCCTATAACCCACAAGTTTTTAAAGAAGGAAGAATATAATATATCGGGAATTAAGAGTATCGAAAACAATTTTTGTATACAGGGACCCTTCAATAAGTAGCTGTCTCTCCGACGATTATGGGGTACGGTGAAATCTAAAACTACATGGGGTTTAATTCCCTCCTTTACTTAAAGCCCTAAGGGGTTGGGACTTCGTAGATGGGGGATATCCCCATTTAAAGGTCGGTGTAAAGGTTAAATAGGTAGGACTTATCGAAACACCGTATTTGTTTGGCGAAGAGGATTTTCGTGCAGAAATTTTCCTTTTAAACGCAATAATTAGCAACATTATTAGAATTTTTAAACTTTATAAATTTAAAAATGATTAAAAATAGGAATAAAATAGTATGCTATCTAAAATTATTTTAAGAACCTACAATTGTTCAAGGATATTACAGAAAAGGAAAAAAGTGGAAAGGGTAATTTTCGAAAAACTTTTTTTCAATACAAAATGTATTGCTAATCTAAGCGTACATCGCTGAATATTAATTAAAAAGATAAATGAAAGAAACGGTCCACTTTATATTTTTTGTATTTTTTTTTAACTTGATTTATGGCCTGTAAAGCAACTCAAATTTATGTTTTATTAGAGAATTTTTCGAATTTTTTAACTTAACTCTATTTCTTTCTTTACTTTTGTAACTTTTATAGGTCCGGATACCAAATATTTTAATTGTAAAAAGATAAGAACCCCCTTCCTATTAAGTCTTAAACCAGTAACATTAGCTTACTCTCTAATTATTATTTCTTTTGGGCGCACACGAAAATGGAAAACCAATCTGTTTTTTGTTATCCAATTACCTTAAAAACGTGAAATATTCTAAGATAAGTAAAATATACTAAAACATACGTTCATTTTTGTTTTTATTCATAATGTCAAGAAGTAGGTTGGCTATAACTATGAATCAGGAATAAATTTGCATGAGTTATTTTATGATTGTTTATGGTTTTTGGGTGCCTAAATAGGTAAAAATTGCAAACTGTAAAAATATGTGTCAATCCTTTTTGTAAAAAATAAAATTTGATTTTAAAATGGTATCTTCTTGAGTTGAAAAAAGTATTGCAAAATACATGCAAAAAAAAACGAATTAAAAAATAAAAAATCGACATTTTTATTTTTTATATAGATTTTTGTTAATACCTTTTTTTGAGAAAAAATTGGTGTAGGCATTGCTTCTCAAAACATAAAACTGATGTCAAAACCTTTAAAATGAGTCTGGTTAAAAGTATTTTTATTAAAATTTGACAAAGATACGATTTTTTGAATTTTACAACTTTCAGCTTTGCTGATTTTTCTTTTATATTCAATGATTTTTATTTATTGCAAACAAAAAGTATATTTATTTTAAAAAAGCTGTTTTAATACGTTATTTTAATAGAAAACGTCGTTTAATGATTATGAAAATTTACAACTTTCTGGTTGACTAGTATAAATAGACATTAGGCCAGTTTTCGTAGACATCGAACCCTCGTCAAGTCAATGCATTTAACTCCTTCCTATTACTTAAAAATAATAACCATCAAATTATATATTTTGCATAAAATAACGGTTTGACACAACTTCTTTTTGAATAAAAACACTTTTTGTTTATAAAAAATAAAAATAATCTGATTTAAAAGAAAAATAGCATAAAATTAATGAAAAGTTGTAAAATTGAAAAAAATCATATCTTAAATTTTATTGAAAATACTTTTAACCAGGCTCATTTTAAAGATTTTGACGTTTTATTTCCTTTATGTAAAGCAATGCTTATACCTATCTTGCCTCAGAAAAAAATTGTGCTTTTTCTTTTTTTTTTCAATATATTTTTTTATTTGGAAGGCCACATTTGGATAAAAATTTCATTCCCTGCAAAAAAGTTTTCTACATGTATTTTTTTAAATGAATAGGTTTTAAGATAATTCAAAAAAAATGCATGCATTATTTAATTACGATTTTTTGTTATTTTAAAAAAGCCATAGGTTTATTTATTTTTTTGTTTTCCGTTAACAAACACGCAAATACCACCACACAGATACAAATACACATATGTACCTATCAACCAATAATTCTATTACTGAACAGAATAATTAAATGTCCTTTTTTAGAATATATATAATAGCTTAGTTTTATCATAATAATCAATAATCACCTTTCACATTCTAAAATAATGACCAATTTATTTATCAAACTACCAATACCCAATCAATTTAATTATCCTGTTTGCAGTTAATCCAAAATAAATTTATGTGAAACCAACGAAATAATCCATATAATGCATATAATCTTTGTTTAAAATGGTTTTTAGAGTTTAGTAAAGTTAATTTTTGACAATAATTTCATTAAAATAATTAAGTTATATGTATATGTATAATAATATTTATTTTTTATATAATTATTATTTATATATTTTATTTTTTTTTATAATAATTTATTATAAATAATTAAGTTATATGTATATGTATAATAATATTTATTTTTTAGCTCGTAATTCAGCTTTTTGATATCTTTTATTTTTGTGTCTTTTTTATAATAAAGTTTATGTTTTTCGGGCCAGTTAAGTAAGTCAGTAAATACTAGTTCCTGTCGACCTAGACCTTGCCGTAAATTTATAATAAAAAAACCTTATTAGCAAATAACAAACAAGAAAGGAAAGCCTTAAAGGCTATTTTTACATTAAACCATTTATCACTTAAATGTTATCAGCCACCAATAAAAATTAAACCAAACATTTGAGAGCTAAAAAGGGCTAAATTCACCCTTTTTTTAACCCCCTACACCCCTAAAACATATATTTTGCTAAAAAAACATTTTCCCCTTTTTTAATAGTACATATAGTTTTTTGGACCACTGAGTTCCAATATGGTATTAGAAATTACGTTTGAGAAATAAGAAAGGCTCAATTCACCTTTTTAAACCCCTACACATCTAAAATATACAATTCGTTAAGAAATTAGGATATTTGTTTTAAAAAAAAATCTGTTTTTAAATTTTTTGCCACATTAATATATATCAAAAAAAATAAGAAAAAATTCGTATTTTACGGGAAATTTAATCCAACCCCTTGTATATCGTTTTTGACTTGAGATTTTAATTCAACTAACCAATAAACCTACATCATGCTTCCAAATTTAAAAATTTTAAAAAATTTAAGAAAAAATAAGTCTATAGGGTAAAATGAATTGAAATAGGGATAAACTAACCACAACGAACCAAAACTATCCCCTCTTATTATTATTTTTAGAAAGTGAATTCAGTGGTCCAAAAAACCTATGTACCGTTTAAAATAGGGAAAAACTTTTTTAGCAAAATGTGTGTTTTAGGGGTGTAGGGAAAAAAGTAAATTTAGCCCTTTTACACTCACAAATAAAATTTCTAATATCATATTCGAATTCAGTGGCCCAAAAAAATACATGTACCATTAAAAATGAGTTTTTTTTAGCGAAATGTATGTTATAGGGGGGTAGGGGGTAAAAAAAGGTAAATTAAGCCCTTTTTAGCCCTTAAATGTAATTTCTAATATCATATTTGAATTCAGTGGTCCAAAAAACCTATATGTACCATTAAAAATGGAAAAAAAACTTTTTTTTTAGCGAAATGTATGTTTTAGGGGTGTAGGGTGTAATAAAGGGTATATTAAGCCCTTCTAAGCCCTTAAATGTTATTTCTAATATCACATTCGAATTCGGTGGCCCAAAAAACCTTTATTTATTATTAAAAATGGAAAAAGAAACGTTTTTTAAATTATTTTATACTTTTGGGGTAAAAAGGGTAAAAAAATTGGGGTAAAAAACACCCCCTTTCGTAGGATCCAATATTCCTTTTCGTCACTTTGTAGTTGATCTGTTTTTAAAGAGAATGCAAACTGTTTTATCTCGATTTATGACCTAAAATAACTTCTATTTTTGAAGTGTTTTTAAACAGATTTACCCGTATTATACATTCAGTCAGTTGACATGGAACTTGTAAACCGTGTGCAAAACCCTCCATTAATTTATTTAACAATCATATTTAAAAATATACATTATACTTTTTTAGCTTTATGGCAGCCTACGAAGGCTTGAAATAAAGCCTAAGTGGGTTTTGTGTTTTTAGAGGTTTAATCCATTTTATCCCCAGTTCCGTTAACGTAGTCGAAGTACCGAAGTATCCGGATATTGCATTTCATTTTTCACTTTAATCTTTTAGACAACGGGGTACTGCCACACAGACTTTATACAAATAACTACTACCTCTAAACTCTCCCTCTCCCTATAAACATCTTGGTAAAGGCATTTAGACGATATCGGTCACCCATCCAATTACTAACTTTGACTGACATTGCTTAACTTCGCTGATCTTACGTTAAGCAGTATTTCAACACGGCAAATGCCTAAAAGTTGGATACATATGGAACATTTTTTTATTCTTAAAACTCTTAAAAACTTTTTTACCAGTCACCTTCTGGCGCCGGTTAAAAAAATAATTATAAAAAAAATTAAAATATCAAAAAGTAAGGTTAAAATTTAATTTTGAGTCGTTTTTGTATGTTCTTTCACATTTAAAACGAGAAAATTAAAAAATTGAGATTCCGCAGTTACTTGTGTGTAAACCTACTTTTTTAAAAGCCATATTAAGATTTTAAAATCAAAATGTAGTAAGCTATGACAAAAAATATTATTTTCATGAAGTTCATATTGTTTTCATTTTCAAACAGTAACGGATTCCTTACGGTACTTTTCTTAATTTTTACTGGACCCTTACATACACACTCAATAATTTAGGCTCATACTGATACATACATTGTATTGCAGATTTTATACCAATTGTATTTGCAACACAACTAGACTTCTTAGAAATGCAACAAATTAATGTAAAATTTAATATTTGACAATAATTTATCAAAAATGTTTTACGTCAATTTGTTTCAACAGCTTTACACATTTAAGAGTACCTGCAGAATCTCTTTTTTTATTTTTGTCCTTTTAAATATGAAAGAACATACAAAAATTATAAATTATGAATCGATTGTTGATTACTTTATAGTTACCAAGCTCATTAAAAAGCAAAAATTAAATATTTGTATTTAAAAAAAAAATCCAAATATTACCAGCTGAATTTAATTTTTATAAATATTTCTACAACCGGCGCCTTGAGCCAAATGTCAATATTGATTTTTAGCTTACTGGAGAAGTAGAGTTGATTGCCAAAAAAAGTTTTTAAATAGTTTTAAGAATTTTTAAAAAAATATCCATATGTCTCCAACTTTTTGGCGGATACTGTATAAAAACGTTGTTATATTTTAGGATGATTTAGCACTAAAAATTGGTTCTTGGATCTTGACTGATAAGTAATTTAAATTTTGCATTGTTGATATTGGTACTAGAACTTATTTTCTATTATCTGGTTTAATACTCTTATTTTTGGAAAAAATCAATCAAATACCTAAACAAAATATTTTTGGTTAGATCATTTAAAATGTGTTTTAATTAAATTATCAAATAGCAAAAGCTGGTTTATTTATTAAATATATTTTATGCAAAATGTATGCCTGTTGGAAATTTTAATTTTTTAAAATTTTGTCAATTTCCGCAGTAAGACTGTTTCCCCGTTCGGGCTTTTGGTCAGTTTACTTTTCAGTTATTGTCTATATTACTTGACTGTGTAACTTCGTTAAGAAAACATTTGCCCTGGGTGTTATTTTAACGCTAAGTTGTCCGAAACTCCTTCGTTATTGCTCTTGGCTTTCCTTATCAAGTGCCACTTCTTCGTGGGAAAGCAAAAGCCTAAATCTCTTTGAAATATTAATTTAGGAATAAAGTTAAATAATATTATAGGTTAAATAAAAAATTATATTATTTAATTATTTTATTTTTTTTTTAGTGATTCATGCCTTTCTTTGAGAAACACTGCCGCATTTCTAATGCGGCGAATTAGGGCCTCCCGAGTGTCGACTTTCACTTTGTTCACCTCATTTTTAAACCAGCCCCACAAACAATAGTTCAGTGGTGTGAGGTCTGGAGATCTTGGAGGCCTACTAATAGGACCACCGCGACCAATCCATAGTCTTGGAGACTCTTCGTCCAAATATTGCTTGACTGACGAGCGAAATGTGCGGGAGCCCCATCGCGCTGATAATACATTTGCATTCTGATGTTTAGAGGAACTTCCTCTAATAATGCTTTTAACTTATTTCGCAAAAAAATAAGTATATTTTCTCCTGTGAGACGATGTTCTAAAATGTGTGGGCCAATTAAATAACTATGATCATACCACACGTTTACCGAAAACTTGTGCTGAAAATTAGTTTCGACTGTTGCGTGTGGATTTTCGTCTGACCATACATGAGAGTTGTGAGTATTATTGATGCCATCACGGGTGAATGTTGCTTAATCGGTAAAAAGTATGCGCGATAACAGGACGATTATTATTTATCCAAAATTGCATACGCCTAACATAATCTTCCGGTTGTAGGTGATGTACACGCTGTACATGGTATGGATATAGGCCTTACTCGTGGAGCGTGTTAATAAATCTTTTTTGTGGAATCCCCAACTGAGTTCCAACTCTTGTGATCATCTACCAAATTCAGAACATTTTCTACTTCTTCTAAACCTTGTCGAGTGGCTCGTTCAGATGTTATGTTAGTACTGGGCAGAGTTCCGGTCTCGCAAAGTTTGTTGTAAACTCTGATAAATACGTTTTTGTCCGGATTTCTCCAATGTGGAAATCGTCCACGGTATTCTTGAATAGCAGTTGTAGTATTTCCGTTACAAAAGCCGTAAACAAAAACCATACTTGCATATTCTAAATTTAAATAGATGTGTGGCATTTTATAAGACTTTTATCGTACAAACTCGAAAATAAACGCGTCAAAAACACTGACACTGACACTAACACATGTCAGAACAACAAAACGGACCAAACAATCGGTACCCACAGCATTTGTGATAAGAATCAGTAAACTATTTAAAACATTTTAATTACGCTATAATTTGAAAACAAATTTGAATCGGATAAGAATATATGAGTTTTTTTAAATTATTTTCACGTGTACAATACTCACCTGGAGTTTGGTGCGTTCCTCCCGACTCAACCTGTATATATATATATATATATATATATATATATATATATATATATATATATATATATATATATATATATATATATATATATATATATATATATATATATATATATATATATATATATTTATCTTCAAATGAACTGTTATGTCATTTTAAAGTAAAAATTTTTGATATTTGAATTTTAACTTAAAAACACATTATGCATTAAAGTTACCTAATATACAAGACAAAACGGTTTTTGTTAGTATACTGTATTTATTTAGAAAATAAGAACAAGGCTATCCATATAGAAAAAAGCAAAGTGGGCGAAAAAGAAAAAATGTTACAAAAATAAAATAGCATTTCAAATAAATAAAAAAAGTGAACATAATAGAAAGCTGGTCAGTTGGTTAGTTCCAGTGCCAAATAAATATACATATATACACACAAACAAATAAAAGCATACAAAATACTCCGTATACATATTTTATAAAATAAATTGTAATTGCAAAGAAGACCTATCGATACCATTGCTAACGTTTATTTAGGTTAGTCAGCGTTGACATCGGTCAAATGTGGCTATATTAAAGAAAATGTGTGATGATGACTACAGTGCAGTGCAGAGCACTGAACCAACCCAAAAAAATATGTTTGTAATATTCTTATTGTTCAGGGTGAGATGCAGTTAGTTTGCGTGCTCCGTGGGATTATTTACAATTGCCTACTTTTTAATTATTTTAAATAGCAAAAAGCTTAATGCATTAATTATTTTTGTCAAGACCCTAAAAACGTATGAGCAATAATATATTATTTGCAATGATTAAAGATTAGGCGTACCCAATGTAGGTGGATAGATAGAAATGTAAAGCTTTATAAAGTGTGCCGAAATTAATGGGTAATATTTCTACGACCCGTTTTTCTTTTCAAAATATAAAACAACTATCTTTAAACATGTCTTGAAAATTTTTTAATAGTTGGCCATGGATTGACTGGTATTTGTTTTAATACGACACCCACACGACGTTGGACGTCTTGTTTATTGCTTGTAGTTGCTGCAAAATAAAATTTAGAAATACGTGATGCCGGACCTGAACGTAAACAGATATTTTATTTCTTATTTATGCTTATTTTTGTGTTGTTTATCACGCCGTGAGTCAGTCGTATTGCTCTTTTTGGACGACGCGAGGATAATTTTAGTGTTAAATTATTCTTAAATTGCGAAAATGGCACAATCTAAAAACAATAAATACGTGGATTTGTTCTTATTTATGGAAAGTGTCGTTAATCTGCAAACGTTGCTTCGAGATTGATCGCGCGACGCGACGGTTTCCCTTGTGGGCTTATTCTGGACCTAAGTACTCGGGTCATTGCAAGTCAGGTCGGTTTAAGTAAAAGAAATGTGTGAAAAACATTGCGGGAAAATCAAGTTCATCGTGTCCAAGCACCACAGCCCAGGGAGGTGACAACTTACTTAAGACAGGACCGTGTTCGCCACAATAAATGAATGTAAGTTCCTTATTTTTTAGTATTTTGAAAAAAGTTATTAAAAAAGTTGTTTATTTTAATGAGTTCTATATACAGTTAAAAAAGCGTTAACATAGGAATCACCCTGTATATATATATATATATATATATATATATATATATATATATATATATATATATATATATATATATATATATATATATATATATATATATATATATATATATATATATATATATATATATATATATATATATATATATATATATATATATATATATATATATATATATATATATATATATATATATATATATATATATATATATATATATATATATATATATATATATATATATATATATATATATATATATATATTATATAATTTTATTTTTGATAAAAAGTTGTGCACCAGTGGCGTTCTTACAGAATTTGACCTGCCTATTTTGACAAATAAAAAAAATGTGGTACACTAAAAAATGCTTCCTGATACATAGTACATGTATGCCAAATTTCATTAAAATATCTAAAGTGGTTTAGCGATAACAATAATAGACATAATTTACATAATTTTAAAATTTTACCATTCTGTATCTCAAAAGTTTTCTTCTTAAAATGGATCCAAAAATTTTCACCCTAAATATTGACCTACAATTAGAAAACACCCTGTATAATATAAAAAAATACTAAATATGATATTTTATTTCTCGTAAACACTTGATTTTATCGAGGTCAATCAGGAATACCTTTTTTTTTAATTTGAGGTTAAAGCTATCCAAAAATAATATTGTTGAGCCTTTATCATACAGGGTGTTAAAAAAATTGCTATTATAGTGTTAGAGCTAGTCCGTCCCTGCAAACTAAATAAGCCAAATATGATTTGATGGGTTTATTCTAAAAAGACTTAGTATTTTAAAAATTATAAAAAACAAAAAAAGATTTTCAGGGGCATCCGTTATGTATCTGTATCTCCGTAGGAAAGGCTTGTGGGAAAAAAGTTTATGGAAACTTGTCATAATATTTTCAGGTTTTTTATTAGATTCCGAGAGATTGCCCACATATTCTGGGACACCCCGTATTTGTAAATAATATTAAACTTTTAGGAAACATTTACTACGTTGTGTCAGCAGTCCCTGGAGTTTCTATGTATTGCTGCTTAGGTATATAATTGTTTAAGTTTTTTTATACCAAAATTTACTTCTAAATAATAACCACCAAAAAGCTATTTTTACTAACCACAACTAATCAAAAAGCTATTTTTGTAGATAGTGAAAAATAAAGTTTCAAACACAATGAGTTTTCTTTAATAACTTTTTTTATATTTTTCTTTACTATGGAGTGGTAAAAAGTCCAAAAACTTATTTTTTTTAGTATTTACCCTTATTTACAATAAAAACAAATATCTTGCTTTTACAAAACTTTTCGTTTTAAATTGGTGATTTTGTATATTCCTTTATTTTGGTGTTTTTAAATTTTAAAACTTAAACTCCAATACAAATTGTAAAAATTGTCACAAACATTTGCTTTTTGTTTTACGGATTAATTCAGTTCAAAAACATATTTACTTTTGGCACGTTCCACACACTACTGAAAAAATAAATAAACCAAAAATTATTTTTAAAATTGCTATTTTTCTGTTTTATTCTTTTATACGACTAGAAATGCAAGATGTTTTTACATATCCTTTTGGGTTTTTGTCTAACTCTTAAAGTTTAATTGTTTGCTGATCTTATTAAAAAAGAAAGTAAGTTTTGAAACTAATAACTTTTTAAGTTTTTATAGGTTTGTTTTCTTGTATACGTATTTATTTCTTTAAAAAGTAAACCTATTTGAAGGCAGATTTTTGTTACCCAAGGAGGATTCCTATCCGTATTGATTTTGATTGAAATAAAATAGCCTCCGCCTCTCCGTAAGAAATGATAGCATTTAGTTTTATTTTGATTTTGTTGTTATACGATATTTAGCAAAGACACCATTTTAAAAAGGGTCAAGGAGTTTTTTTGACGAATGCATGTCAGATTTCTCTAGAAATTTACATTTATTGATAAATTAAATTCGTTATTTCTTGAGCAAAAATTTTATTATACATTAAGCGAAACTCTTATAGTCCGGGAGGCCACCGCAAAAAACCAAGCCTATAAGAGAACCGCATAAAACTTTTTTTTTTATATTACTATGAACAATATTTAGTTTAAAGCCGCACTGCTGCCTCAGCTTAGCGGGTTCAAATTGCAATTTTTTTAACTTAAAAACTTCGTAAAAAATCTGTTTTTTTTTATTATAATTCGAAACCTATTGATTTTAGGAAAAAAAGGTAGATAATTAAAATTGATGGCCCAATAAAACTACATCAGTTTTTTTTAAATAATTTTTTGTAGCCCTTCTAGTTTTTGAGATATTAACGATTAAAATTTAAAATAAAAACTAAAAAAGTTACGAAAAAATGTAATAAACAAAAAAATTTATTTTAATAAACTCTATAAAAAAGGTCATAAACACCTTTTTAATAAAATAAGTAATAAAGGAGATATAAGCCAAAAAGTGATTTTGGCCATTAAAAATTTTGCTAATAACAATATTTTTTTGGTACATGTAAGTATACCGCTTCGATCCATTTAAAAATTAATTCAAAATGTTTTATTTATTAAATGAAACAAACTAATACATATGTGCCTCTAGGCAATAGAGGATAACCTGGTGACACGGGTATTTTATTTAAATTTTTTTTTGATCCAATAACCGTACCCATCCGGATCCATTTAAAACTTTAACGTAAATAAATATTTAAGTTTATTTAATTAAAAAAATAATAATAAGTGCCTCCTCTATCTGGGTGTTATATACCAGGCAAGACGCTTTTTCGATCTTCTATGCTACTGTGTATAACTCATCGTTTAAATATTTTTATTATCGATTTAAATAGTAATATTAATAATTTCTAAAGACTGTTACTTGTTCAGAATGATCTTGAGAAAATTTTAATCATATTTTTAACATGAAAAGAATTTTTTATAGTTTTTTTTAAGTTAAATTACTGTTTAAACTTTTATTTGATTATATTTTAAAGTAGTAAATAAATGGGTGGATGCTAAATAACCCACAATTTTTTTTTTCATCATTCTGTCTTTATAAATTCTTGATATTAATATTTAAAGTGATAATAAAAATATTTAAACGATGAGCTATACACATAGAAGCATAGATAGGAGATCGAGAAATGTTAAGCGTCCTGTCAGGTATATAACACCCAGATAAACGAGGCACTTATTATTATTATTATTATTATTTTTTTTTAAATTTAAATAAACTTTAAATTTTATTTTAGTTAAAGTTTTAAGTAGATCGGAATGGGTACAGTTATTAGACAAAAAAAATATTAAATAAAATATCCGTGCCACCAGGTTATCCTCCATTGCCTCGAGGCACATGTGTATTAGTTTGTTTCATTCAATGAATAGAACAAGCTCGGAGCTGGTATACTTACTTGTACCAAAGAATATTGTTATTAGCGAAATTTTTAATGGCCAAAATCACTTTTTTGCTTATATCTCCTTTATTACTTAATTTATTAAAAATGTGTTTATAATCTTTTTTATAGAGCTTACTAAATGATATATTTTTTGTTTATTACATTTTTTCGTAAGTCTTTTAGTTTTTCAGATATTTGCGTTTTTATTTTTAATTTAAATCGTAAATATCTTAAAAACTAAAAACGCTACAAAAAAATATAAAAAAACTGACGTAGTTTTATTAGGCCATCAATTTTGATTATATACTTTTTTTTCCTAAAATTAATAGTTATCGAGTTATATTAAAAAAAAAAAAACGATTTTTTACGATTTTTTGAGGTAAAGAAAAATGTAATTTGAACCCGCTGAGCTGAGGCAGCAGTGCCGCTTTGAATTGACTATAGTTCATGGTAATATAAAAAACATGTTTCATGCGGTTCTCTTATAGGCTTTGTTTTTCGCGGTGGCCTCCCGGACTATTAGATTTAAATACCTACAGTCGACGATCATCTAGACATATGGTAGAAAGTTATGTTAAGTTATCTCTGAGATATTCGATTTTAAAAATCGCCAATCTTACTACTAACTGAGTGGCTGACTAAATGGCTGACTGATGGTATGTAAGTAGGTTTTAGAATGCAAGTAAAGAAAAATTTTAAAAACTGCACATTTTTATTCAAAAAGCCCCAAAATACGGCCGAAATATCGTATTTTTAGTATGTATTTTAGACTTTTGTAATCTGGTTATACCTGACTTTTTTAGGTTATAAATGTCTTAGAATATAAAATGCAGGCAGGATTTATTAAATAATAAAATTATCACATTTACCTTTTATTAGACTCCGAACCAGGCGCTATTTAAGGACCATTAAAATAACGAATTTGCGTATAGTCTCTCTCAAAGTATACCATGTTAGCTCTTGCCTTCATTTATGGATTATACCTGCCACAGCAATAAAACTGCGGATCGGTAGGTATTAAAGGACAGAACATTAGGGACGGACTTTAATAATATAAAGATTTATAATTTATTGTTTATTTAGGTAAGTATAATCTTAAAATTACAGTAAGAAATTAAATATATGCAAAGTTTTAATAAATTTATAACTGCTTTATCTATACATAATTTTATTTTTAATCTAAATATCTAAATCTAATTCTGTTTCACTATTATTTATGTTGTTTTGGATAGAAATGTAAGAGTCCTCAATTTTTATAATGTGCTGTAGTGAATTTTTCCAGCTCTCAACTGGTATGTTAGTAATTACATTTTTTATCAACACTGGGACTTAAAGTAGGTGTAACATTTTCTGCTCTGATCTTTGATTTTACTTGATTCCACAAATGCACCATGGGGTTAAACATACAGTGATACGGAGGAAGCCGTAAGACAGTATGCCCAGCCTGTTCAGCCAAATTATCACATACATATTGTTTTTTAATTCCATATGAATTTAGGACTTCCAAAAGTTGCGTTTTTTTGTAACTGAATTTAAAATAAATATCATTTTCTAACAAATATTCCTGGATTTCAGTTTTGAACTTGATGGAGCTTTGTGTAGCAGACGGCTGTGGTAGCTTGCGTTATCCGTGACAATAACACTATTGTTTGGAATATTTTTTAAAAGATAATTTTAAAATCAGTTTTTAAAAAGTTCTGCACTTGTATCCTCATGATAATCCAAGCTAGAATCCCTAATATTCTTTGCAGACAACAGCAAGCCGTTTGGGACAAATCCGTCTTCTGAACCAGCGTGTATTATGGTAATGCGTTTTCCTTTATTTGAACGTGCTTTCGTCTGACAGTTTTGACTGGAATCAACCCATCCTTTGGATACTGTGTCGTGTGTATCGAACCATGTTTCATCAAGGTAAATTAGGGATCTATTTCTAACCTATATCTTTTCATTTCTTGAAGGTAATTAAATATCCAAGTGCGTAATCTGAGCGATTCCATTACTAGTCTTTTTTCTATTTTGCGGTATTTAAATCCCATTTTACAAACAACTTTATGGAGGGTGGCACGGCTAATATTTATATTGGTTTCGTCTTCGTCTAGCTTCTTTTTCAGTTGATCCAAGGTAGGAATAACTCCGCTTTCATAAAGACAATATATTTTCCTTCTTATTAGCTCCTGATCACTATTGTCTATACGGTGAGTTTGAAAATCACTACGTTTTTTTTGTTCAATTCTTCACTAATAATAATATCCCTTATCGATGATATTGGAGTTTTTGTAAGTAGACAGGTTTCTTTTAAAGCTTTTTGTTTAATAAAGTTTCATACACATTTTTCACAACCTGTTTTGCATCTAATGACAAATGATTTCGACGCGACATAGTTATATTCTCGTAAAACAACTTTTTCGAAACGCACAGTAAAACGGTTATTCAACACTGCCACTAAAATATTAGCCAAAATATTTATATGCCCAATGGTTAATACTCAAAAAATACCTGGCCCACCCCTGCCCTTATAAACAGATGGGTTTACCCAATAACAATAGGTAATATAATCGTTTAAGGTTTATTGGGGTATGATCCGTCAAAAGCCATAACGATATACTTTGAGACAGACTATACTTTCTATTTAATCGAATGGCAAGTTTTTTACTCACTGCTTGTATTAATAAAAAACTTCTGTATAAATAAAAAATACGTCAATATAGACAAATCAGTAAAAAGGGAATAAATATTTAAAAATAAAATTACTGTTCTATACCTCAAAATTAAAATAATTTTGGTTTGAGTTAGTGCTAATTAATACCTAATTTTATTTTATTGTAGGGGATTTGTGGGTGTGCGTTGATTGAAATTTATATTAAGTAATTGTTTTAAATTTGTTTTTATCCTTAGAACGCATAAATTGAAAGCAAATTGAGCATAGGAGAAATTTTATGTGTATGTGTTAATTTTTATGGACGTAATATTTTTTTTATATAAATCCGTTATTGTCAAAATGCATCACTCTTTGTACGACGTCATTTGTCTGGCATGCCTAATATTTTTAACAGGCGTTATACTTTTAACAAAATTTATTTTGTTTTACTGGTATTATATCCAATTAAAAAACAGTACATAGATTCAAGTGTTTACATTAAATTTTTTAGCAGCACTATAAACCAGTCTATAGAAGTATATACAGTGTGTCCACTTAAGTTCGCACCATATGGGAAACTTTTTTATTATTAATTTTACGAAAAAAAAGTTATTCTTCATAAAAAGTTCTGCATGGTCCGAAACCTTAAATGCAACTATCAGATAATAATTTTTTTCAGTCGTATACGAGGTATATCAGAAAATATTAATTTTGCTGAAGAATAAAGTACCTTTATTTTTGACAATATCAAAAATTGTTATTAGGAAAAGTTGATAAGAACTAAAAACTACGTTTAAATATGCAATTACATCCAATTACATGGAAAAAATCTTTTTTGTTTT